>JACGCM010001138.1:0-229512 GCA_014058105.1 Kingdonia uniflora
CATTAAGAGAAAAAACTTTCACTAGAATTATGGGTTAGATAAATGAATTCTCGATGTTCGAATTTAGATGAGTGGTAAGTGTGTCTAATGGTTATGGGTTTTTGAAGGGTTGAAGGGGTCGCATAGGAATCATAGTAAATGAAGATTGAATACGTGAGGAATTTTTTGGTAGGATGGAATAACCTAGTTCATCGACCAAGTTTGTGAATACCTCTCTTCATGAAGTGGTGTTAAAGAAGTTCGAGGGTAAAGGATAGGAGGTGCCTGTGATCGACGGAACAGAAAAAAGGTTGAAAAGAACAGAGAGCAGCGGATGCTAGCTTCACATGGAAAACCGCTCCTTGGCTGAGTTACCACACTAATATGATATTAGATGCATGTTCGGAGAGACTCTAGGAAAATAAAAAAAGATAATGGTGGCAGTTCTGAGTCCTCCATTGCTCCTCATAAGAGTTGACTCGACAATCGTAACATAAGAGGGTGGCGTGGGATGCTTGCTAAACCAGCAGTCCGCTGTGGAATGCATCCCCACGGGTTTGTAAGCTGGTCCCAAAGAAGACTACAGGGAGTCTCAAAAAGTAAGTTTGTCGCAGAGTCTGAGATACCAAGTTATAAACCATGAGCTTAACCGTACTGTGGGAAACGGATGAGCTGAAGTAGAGAGTTTGAGGGGATTGGTATGGTTGTGATTGATAATTGAACACCTTTTTCAGCGAGTGGTCTAGAGGAATTTATTGAAGTGTGAAATTTTAATGCTTTCTTCGCATGACAAAAATTGGTGGTCACACGAATCTCTCATTATGACTTTGATGTAGATTAAGAGTTGGTAACGGAGGCTATGAGAAGAGTTGTGTGGCAGTGGTGAAAAACTCCCCCACCAATGGGCAATCAGTCATGCTACCGAAATATGAGAAAAGTATTTAATCGGGAGAAGGAAGAATTGACTCTACTTTGAATGGTTATAAAGCTCGATGCCAAGAAGCGAGGAAACAGTGCGTGGGGAGCAAAGAAAAGATGGCGGAACAGAGGAAAAGAGGAGGCTTTGGCCATTCTAGTAGGCCACTTCGAAAAAGGTTGTACTTTTTTAGATCAAGTGCCAAGTTCCTAAAGTAATAGAGAAGAACAGGCGAGCATGCTCGATGGGATAAGGTGAATATGAATGAGGAAAGCCTGGCAAAAATGCTGGAAGTTAGGCCCACTATAATAAATGATAATGATGAGCTGTACGAGAAGAAAAATCTACAAGGACTTGTAAAATCTGTGGGTGCTGGTGCTTGTATATATCTGGATGAGGATGTACCCCAGACATCGGATATTCACAGGAAATCGACAGTAACTGGATGAGTGAAGTGTGGTTTTCAAGTTGAGGTGGCAGACTCTGCAGTTTCTCGAAGGGCCCTTAAGTTGAATGAAGAAAATCTCCCCCATATGTTAAACCTTGGGTAAGTTGTTTTTTTGTGAGAAAGGATTAAAAAGTGTGTCGTGGGGAGACCCCAAAACATTTTATTAGTAGTGTGTGGTAAAACAATTATGTTGCTGAACAAGGTGATTATTTGGCAAAATAATTTTGGTACACGTGTTTTGGAACTAAGTTCTAAGTAACAGATTTGGATAAATTATTTGATCGAATGTGGACTAAAGACGAATAGATAAGGAAGATGCTTGTTTGCGTGGAGGTCAATATGGCTAAAAATGGCAAGTACGGAGATTAAATACCAATATATATACCTTAGATTGGATCTGGATTTCGATTTAAGAAGAACAAAAGCTCTTTCAGGAGTTTGTTTGATAAGTAACAGACCGCGGAAAAGTTTTAGAATCATCTATTATTTGATATTGTCCATGTATAATATGAATGATAGGCTTTTGGTATGATCTGTTAAGTTATGATCAAAGATAAATCAAGTATAGTAATGATTTTGTGTGTCTGATGCATATTTGACAGTACTAGTAAGCATATCTAAATATTAATGAGATTAGTTTGTTGATGTCTACTTAAAAGTACGCTCAAGATAAATCAATAGTTAAATGAGATTGTGGTCTTTTGTATCTTGAAAGTATAGAGCCGAGATCACATCAAATAAAATTAATTATTGACGGATGTATACTTTGAAAGTATAGATTGAGATCCAAATCCAAGATAATGAGATTTTGAATGTCTGCAGGTATACTTGAAAATATAGATTTGGATCAAAAAGCAATAGTAATGAGTGTTTCTGATGTATCACTAGAAAAGTAAAGATTAAGATCAAATCAAATAGTAAAGATTTTTTGTCTGAGTATACTTGAAAAGATATGTCGATGATCAATCCAACTGTCTACATGAGATGTTGTCTGATGTATACTAGAAAAGTATAGATCGAGTTCAAATCAATAGCAAGAGATTGTTTCTCCGATCTATACTAGAAAAGTAGATTGAATAAAATCAAATTTGTAATGAGAGTGTTTTGTTTGAGGTATACCCTGAAAAGTATGATCATATCAATCAAATAGAATGAGGATTGTTGTTATAATGCTATTTAAAAAGATAGATCGAGATCAATCAATTGTAAGAGAATGAAATTAATTCAAGTTGTTTTTAAATCTAGAAAAATGGTACAATTATCATCGTGGAAAATACATTTCAGTGAGTCAGTTTTCCCTTGCTATTCCAGATGTTTTTATCGTCGGTCATAAGCCAATATGTTCCCTGGCTATTTTGTTTAGTGACAATATACGCCTTCCCAGTTGTTTTGATAATTTCCCAGAATTTTTAGGTTCGCGTACTTCTGGGATTGCGTGAAGACAAGGTCTGCCAAATAAAATTTTCTTCTAAAACTTCTTGTTGTGTATGCTTTTTTCAATATTTCATGTATCATACCGCCGATTGGCACAATGGCCACCGTCTCTTGTTTCTTCCAACAATTGAGGTGCACAATGAGACCGAGCGTCACTATCTGTGTCTGGCTTTTTCGTCGAGTGGGGCAGATTCGATGTCGACGTGCTGACTGCTTTAGACCAAATAGCCATCATGAATGGAGTACAACCGTGTTAACTCAAGGATGATTGAGCGTAGCCAGAAGACCTGAACAATTCACTCACCCATCGTTCTGTTTGTCGTCGTGATACTGGTTGTAATACCTATTTAGATGCTTTTGTGTAGGCTTCGCTGTTCCATTGCTTAGGATAATGATGTGTTGCATGCCATGAGACTGGATTGTATTTTGGAGGGGAAAGCAATTACGTTTGGCGATTTTGACTATTGTTTTATTATCGGAGAGAATCTTTTGCGGACATCCAAATATGTTATTCGGGATCTTTCTTATCGAACTCGTAATTTCCAAAACAAGGAATAGCTCTCAATCAGGTATAATCGCCCCCCCCCCCCCCATTCACACCTACCATAAAACAATTGTCTTTCATAAACCTTGCCAATCAGATAACCTAAACTTTCGGGTTCATCTTGAGTACTATCACTAACAAATCAATCAACAGTTAAAACACTTCTCCCTGTTTGTTATGTGACATTTAGGCCCCATAAACCTTGAACAGATCATACACATCGGTTGAACGCCCCGTGCACATCAAAGAAATTCTTAAATTTCTTTTGGTCCACTCGTAGGGGAAGCTTCAATCCATCTTTTATTTGTTCCGATGATCTAGAATACCATTCTGAGGTATTTCCTAGTCGATCATTTCATATTGGTACTCCTCTAACCTTTTGTCCCCAAGAATACATAAATTTTCTTGAAACTTAAGAACTCGTGGTCTCTGACCTCTCTATAACATACTCCCCGCCTTCCTCCATATCTTCTTCCATCCCCATCTACCTTCTCAGCACTCATTTGAGGCTCGTGAACTAATCCATTTTTGTATCTCCTCCTCAGCCTGTTCGATTGCACTATGTGCCACCCTAAACTTCTCCACTATAAATGGCACTACTCATTCCAACTCTATATATCCTTACATTGATGTATATAGGTCCCCTCACATCAATCATTAGAGGTACTACATCTTCGAGATCCTCGTATATATCTTTCTCATTATTTTGATGGTCAACATTTTTAAACCGAGCCTGTACTCAGATTCCATATTTTTTAAATAGTTAGAATCATCATGTGATGCAATATATGCTCAATACGTTCATATATTTATAAGCATTGTTATCGAGATAACTCTCAAACACAACATTCGCTTTACTATCTACAATATCATATTACATTATAATTATTCACCACAGTTCTCGAATAGTTCATATCGTTTAATTCATATTGCATTTTTTTATTCAAGTCGCACCAGTTTGCTTAGTTCTCGATGATTTTCTATTATTAATAATAATATCGATTACTTGCTAATTCATTACTTTTGTCGAATACAGGCATCTCAACAGCTTCTTGAATAACAACTTCCATATTTTTCCTGCTAAAAATACCATATTAAAAAATTTATACTTCCCCTTCTCTGGCATAAAAATCCGAACAAATCTCAGCAAAATAACTTCCCCGACAATTGCGCTATAAAAACGACGTTTCCGTCTCCTTACAATGCGCCTAACAGCAGCGCCTACAATCAAGACTTATTTCACTCCTCTCCACCTATCATCATCTCCCGTACCAGAACAAGTCTATAATACCCTAGGATACTAGTTTCCTACCACTCTCACACAGATAACAGTTCAAACTACTTAAAAATCACAAAACTCTCTGCCAAAACCCCACTAATCACGACTTTCTCAATTCCTTACAACTAATTCCTTTCGATAATCATTATACCATACATTCCCTTTACTTATCGTATTCATCTATCCATAATCATCAAACCAACCAACCAACATTAAAAAACTAATTTACTAACCTTATTTTGTGTTGCTTCTGTGTTTCTTTCCTTGTTCCCTTGGTTCTTACGATCAACTGCTACACCTTTTTCACTATTGTTGCAATGAATTTAGTAGCCCAAACAATTAGCACTTAAGAAAGCAAATCTTGTTTGAAAAGTATAAACAATCCCCACCTCGAGGAATCATTGACCCCACGTGAATGATTCATGGACACATTTCGCGGACCGTGACCGACTCTTCGTACATATGTTTTCTCTTCCTCTTCTCATTTCTTAAACACGTGCCTTCTCAAGATAATAAATACTTGTACTCTCGCTCTAATGTTCCATATCTCAAAGAATTACTTTAAAAACATTGCAACCAAAAATCACTAACTATACTGTCTCAAAGAGGATAACATCACTTTTCTTATATTTCATATTCCCTAATGGAACACATCTTGCCATATTAATTGGTCTTGGTCCATAAGCCTGTTTACGTACAATCCTATCTTTGGGACATATCTTCGCAAACGTACATATTATCATTATATTCGACATTTTTACCAGGTACTTGCTTAAACCCTATTCTCATTACCAATTTCCACAGTACATTATCCACTCGAAATTAACAAAAAATACTACCATCGACAGCACATCCTGCACCCTCTTTTATTATATTTCATTCACCTGCACAACTCCTTACACAGATCTTTCCTGCGCATATTACAACTTTAAACCCCTTCCTGGAGCTTCATCCTCCCTCTTCACCAACAACTTGGCTCGAGTCCACATTACACAATCATTAAGGATGATACCAAATGGCAATTTGATACCAATTCAAAGTCTTTCTTAGCCTCCTTCCTTCTACCACGCTCATCCCTTCATAATCGGTTCTTCCGGTATTCCATATATATATCACAGTTTCGAGTTCCAAAATATTGAGTATACAGCACCCAATACATCTCTTGATACGTCTGAATACACCATCAAGGGCCTGAGCTCTCATTTTCACATCTGATGAATGTCATATCATTTAGCAACAAGACTTATTATACCCCCTCCGGTCATGGCTCAACGTCACCGTATTTACTCTTCTTTGAACCTATACAAATTCAGATCAATCAATCAAACCAGAAATTTGTACTGGACCCATCAGTCATATACATTTAAGATGTTATGACATCCATCAATAGTTTAGGTGTGCATCACATTCGACTTTTACATTCAATATTTAAAAACAACTATGGTACTCAAAATGCGCATGAATAGAATATCAAAGATATTACTTTATTATTATTATGATAAGTTACATTCATATTCCACAACTTCACCTCGATTTTGTCACATATACATCTGTGACTACATCTTTCGATCAGCATCAAAGAACTATTTTTTACATTCGATTACAAAACTAATTACTTGGGATCCTCTTTCACCAGAATTTGACATTAAAGCCTCTTTCTATTCCTCAAGCTCAATGATCTCAACCACTGACCTTCTAGCAGATGCTTCAGCAAAAAGAGATAGCAAAAGATTGCAAGAAAATCAAACGTTCGGCAATATCCCTTGATTGCAACTAAGCTTTAATCATCTCATAACACACACAGTTATACCTTCTCCCCTAACTGATACAATCTATTACCTTTACTACCTAGTATGATGATAGATTGGCTTTTCAACATCCACATGCTCTGCTTGACTTGTCCTACCCTGGCAATATGCCATGTTCACCTGTCGGCTTAACATCGATCGGTTTGTGCTGATTTTTTCTACAATGATCACCGCCTTCACCCCATAAAGTTTCTAGACCACACTTGGGGCGAATCTCTCTAGTATCCCACAATCCCCCCTTCAAAAACCCTATTTATACACCATTATCCTTCCACCAGATTTTATGTACCGTATTTTATGTGCCTCGGAATAACTTAACCAGATACGTTTCTTTTTACCTTGGAAATAACACAGATAATTCATCTTTTCATCAACAACCTCTCACCTTCCGTAGGTTTTTCTGCAAACAGCCACAAGTTCTTCGTCGAGAATGGGGTGATTGTAGTAGCATATTCCCAGATTCGACAAGAGTAAGCCAGCAAAGTACTGTTGAAGACATACAGAGATAGCCCTTCATAGTCGAAGATAGCTTGGTACTCATAAGCCAGCATGGTGTAGTCGAAGACAACTTAGCACTTATAAGCTAGCACGGTATAGTCGAAGACAGCTTGGCACTTATAAGCCAGCATGGTGTAGCCGAAGACAACTTAGCACTTATAAGCTAGCACGGTATAGTCGAAGACAGCTTAGCATTTTAGAAGATACTATAAGTCCTCGACCTACCAAAAGTAGTTGTTGAAGCCTTATCAAGAGAGAGCTGTAAGAGATCTGCGAAGTTTACCCACTTCCTCCGGAATAGGAGACTATTTCTTTATTTTTATAAAACTACCTACATGACTATAAATACAGGCAGAGAATTAATACTAAAACACACAATATTTTACTATTTCATACTTCAAATACCTCCCTTCACTCTAAAACATGTAATAACTAGCATCTTACTGAATTTTGCATAAAAATCTTCCTCGAGGTCATGGTTTTTCTCAGCTTCTACAGAGCTTTCTACGTAAAATCTTGCTTAATCATGCTTATTGCTTTCTCTTTATGAATAAATATTAGCGAAGATTTTCTTTCTAGAAAATACGCCACTACAGGGTGTACAGTCTAATCGAATACCTTTTATCTCTGTTTAAATACAACTTAATGACGTCTTTTTATTCGAACGAATAGACCTCTGAAGTTTGTTTGAATACAAGTTGTATAATCTATTTCTTTAGAAGAAAACACATTTTTTTCACTCTCTCTCTCTCTCTTTACTCGACCATCCTTAAAATTATAAGAAGGGCTATTCACAGCAGTCCATCCTGGATCACTCTCTTTCCTATCTACTTGATTTTACTCAATTCTCAAAGTTTTGGCAATACAAATTTATGTCTTGGTCCCGGCAGAGTTTTCCTTAGGGTGTCTTTGTAATCACTCACACTTTAAACATAACCTTTTTAAGCTTTGTTCTAATCCTTCTGCAAATTCCATTTACAGTTCAAGCTTAATTTCTTTGCATGTTATGCATATTGTGACTTTGTGTTTTGCCAGTGGTGATTGATCTGAATTTTCGAATTAGGGTTTTCGGCAGTGTTTATTGTTTGTAGTGCTTGTGTGTTGCGCCTGTAGTTGTTGGGCTTGTGACTGCTTAGGTTGTTGAAATTAAGATTTGTAGGTGGTCATTGGGTTGTTGATTAATGTTTGATGTTATGGGTTGCTTTGCTGTAATTGGGGTTTTGTGGTAGTGGGTGATTCATTGCAAGTGATTGGGTTGGTGTTTGCGTAATTATTATTCGTCTGAGGTGTTGTAATTGGCTTTTTATCCTGCTGGCTTTCGTTGAATGTATATGGGGTTTGCAGGTGGCGTTTATGATTCTCCTGGTGATTTATGATACTTGTTTGTCATTGGGGTTAAGCTATGATTGCATTGGGTTTAGAGGTTGGTTTGTGTGCTTGTTTGGGATTTTCTTTACAAGTTGGGTATTTTCTGCCAGATAATGGTATGAGGAAAATGTATAGGGATAACGTCACCCACACTGAGAACCGCATCCAAGATGGTCTGGGCGGTAGATGAAGCTAGAGCAGGTACAAATAGTATCGTCCCATCGTCTTTAGGTGTAGGAGGTGTTAGTGGTCATGGGGGGTCTAGTGGGCTTCAGGCGCCACGAGAAAATGATGGTGAGAGCTATAGAATGATTATTGTAGGGACTTATCCCTCGATCACACTCATAATCGAGCTCACGCAGTTTGAATTACCTCCATCTCAGGCTCACGAAATTTTAGCACTTAACACTCTAGTCAAACATTCCAACCAGCCGTACGAACTACTCAAGAACGTGGGTCGAGCTAAACCCGGAGAACGTTATTCAGTTAAAGAAACCTGTCTCCCACAAACTTGTTAGTTATTCAGTCATCCGCCACTAGCCACATTATTCGGAAAATGTGTTGTAACACGATGAAGAGCTCTGGAGAAGCCTATATAAAGGAAAAATTTCATAAGAGACAGGGACGAGAAAAATCACTCAAAACTTCTTATTTACGAGATCAAAAGCATTTCTATATTTTAGAGATCACTTGTAATAAACATATCCACTCAAAGTAAAAAAGATACTTTTACAAAAATCCTTCATACGAGGTCTTAGTTTTTTTACCTATTCAGAGGTTTTCCATGCTAAAAACACTTGTTTTCATTTCATACTTTCTAGTAGAGTATTGTTACAGGTTCATTGGCGTGATAGCTAATTCTTAATCAAATCGAGCTTACAGAAATTGGCCATTACATTTGGTGCCATCTGTGGGAAAGATTATATTTCTGCGATACCCTAAGGCAGTCTTTTATTACAATTTTCAATTATGGTTTCTTCCAGAAGATAGGCTGCAGGAACTCAGCTCAAAATTTCTATGGATCAGGGGCAACTCACCGAGTTATAGGCAAATCTCCTCGCAGAGAAACGCGCCCAACTCAAACTTCAATTGAACAAAGGATCGCGAGCTCCGAGGGAAAGAGATCGATACAGAGCGACAAACTCGATTAAATTTGCCCAAATGATACAAAGATCAGATGACGATGATGCACACTGCACTCGAGGCTCTGCAAAATACTCAGTAGGCACCTCCAGCCTGGGGTCTTGATCAACTTCCTGAGACCTCCCACATTTCGGCATGGGAAAGATTGGGACCTCGGGGAGCTACTAGTAAAGCCATTTCCAGAAATCAATCACATGAACTGCAGCCCTCCATCCATTTGGTAGGAGAAGTTCAATCAGAAGCCAGCCGTGGTTACCCTCTTTCTATCCGTCAGGAGGAAGACCAGTAACCTCTACATCAAGTTCCAGCACGATTTTGCATGAGTGAAGGTACGGGAACCCACCATCCTCTGCCATCAGGTCTAGTATTTCGTCCAATACGTCATTACGTCACAAAAAATCATATGGATCAGCGAATTAAGGAGTAGATCGAGGCACAAGTTCTGGGTACAACCGGCGATACCACAAAGTTACAGGGAAGTCTGATTGCCCAAAACTATTCGATATGGAAATACCAAAAGGTTTTCATACTTCCCAAATTCTCAAATACAAAGGTACTAACCCGAAAGAGCATATTCAGCAATACCGCGATTCATTGGAGTTATACTCTAATCTCAACCACAATCTCTGTCATCTGTTCGCCATAAGTTTGCAAGAGAAGCCATTCTGATGGTTCCATTCTCTTCCTGAGGAATCTATCTACATGTTTGATCAGCTGCAGAAACAGTTCATCATGGCCTATGCTCACGACAGAGAGAAAGAGGAGAACTTGTATTCGCTTATCGGTCTTAAGCAATCACTTGGAGAAAAGCTTGAAGACTTCTCAAAGAAATTCCTAGAGCTCACAAGAAAATTGGAAAACCATGACTAATAATCGGTCGTTACCACCTACACCAATGCTCTCTGGCTCGATTGCAATGCCAAAGAATGCATCTTCCTTAACAAGCCTGTGACGTTAAAGGAGATGATCACCAAAGTCAAGGGTTAAGTCGACTTGGAGAGGATGATGTCTGAATGACAATAGTCTACTAAGTCAGTCCACTCCACATAAGTCCCATTTACAGAACGAACCAACGAGCCTAAGGAAGAACAAGGAGATGAGAAACGCACCAAGGGAATCACTGGATACCCTCGAAGAAGTGGTCTACAAAACAAACCTATCGTGCCAATGCTGAAGGTCTGAATCTTTATAATTTTTCTACTGTTGTTGAAAGACACACTCTACCGCGTCTCCCAACCACTGGAAACTATAGAGAATCGGCCATTTTTCCTATACCATAAGATAAATCACCATTTTACTGATAATTGCTATGCTCTACAGGTGATGCTCGAGCTCATTTTTAAGGAAAGACGGATGCTCGAATATATTTTTGACCTGAGGTCATACCAAGATGGCAACTATAAGAAACAAATCGAAGTTGTTCAGGTCAACGACAGAGCTAAGAAGAAGTATCTCTACTATATGCACCTCAACAACATAATCAAAATCATCCAGATCACAAATTCCAACCAATCAAAGCGCCGGAGGCTCTCGGAATGTTGTGATCTTATACCTCAAGATAAAGAAGCCAAACTTCTTCCCGAGTCAAGCAATCGCCGACTCGAAATCTCTTCCGAGGATTAGGATAATAGCCATGTAAAATTTCAACATCATGATACGTTAGTCATAATGGCCAAGATGAAACAGTTTGTCATTCACACAATGATGATCGATACTGGAAGCATTATTGAAATTCTTTCGTAGAGTACGATAGACCAGATGGGTTTGGCCGACCAAGTCATTCAGAGTAACACAGACATCAGTGGGTTCAATGGCTCCAAGGAGGAATGAGTAGACAAGATTATCTTTCCTATTACCACAGGACCAGCCACTATCGATGTCGCTTTCTACATTATCAATGTCAAGTCTCGCTATCTAGGGATTATGGGCTGCTACTAGATACACAATATGGAAGCAATCGTTTTCACCTATCATCAAGCACTCGGTTTCAAGCACAACAATAGTATTTATGAGATCAGAGGTAGTCAGAAACTTTCTTGAGCTCTTAAAAATACTGTCTCTGCCATCCTAGATACTTCAGACATATTGGCCGCATAGGAATTACAGAAAATTGACCACCTTGACGACCAATCACCTGCAGAGGAGCCCACAGAATATGTCGGCATTGATAGACCTAGCAGGGGCACGTTCACCAGAACAAAGTTGGTTCAGCATGAGAAAGACGCTCTCATCCAGTTCCCACAACTCAATCGAGACATTTTTGTGTGGTCTTTCGAAGGGATGCCCGAAGTCGATCCAGCTATGGCTTGTACAAGTTAGCCATGAAGGTCAACTCCCTAGCGGTCAAACAGAAAATCGCAACGACTTTCACCCCATCTAAGAGATAAAGTTAACACCGAAATCCAAAAATTTATCAAAGTGGGATTCATTCGAAAAGCCAAGTATTCGGATTGGATATCCAACATTGTCGTTGTCCTAAAGAAGAACGGAAAAGTACACGTTTGCGTAGATTTCACAGATCTGAACAAGCATACTCCAAAGAACAGTTTCCCTCTTCCTAACATTCATCAGATCCTCGATTCCACTGCAGGCCATGATCTCCTATCTATGATGGACGCTGCTTCAGGATATAATCAAATCCCACTTTTGAAAGAAGATCAAGAGAAGAAAACTTTCATCACCAAAAGTGGCCTTTACTGTTACAAAGTCATGCTCTCCGGGCTCAAGAACGCAGAGGCCACATATCAGCGATTGATGACTACAATGATTAAAGCACACCTGGGAAAAATCGTTGAAGTCTACATCGATGATCTCTTATGAAAAACATATAGTCACATAATCACATCTCAGATCTCAACACAATATTAAACATCCTTCAAAGTTACAGAATGCGTATCAGCCCAGATAAGTATCAATTTAAGGTACATTCTGGCTGTTTTCTAGGCCACCTCATCAGCAAAAAAGGGATTGAGGCTGACCCAGATCAAATTCGGAATCTCCACGACATGCCTTCTCCAAAGACAATAAAAGACATTCAAAAACTCGCCAGCAAGATTGCTGTGATCAACCGCTTTGTCTCTAAATCTTCAGACCGCTGCTGCTGGCTATTCCTATTACTCTGCGGATGTACCAAACGAGGAAAGGTTCAGCCAACTATAGAAATCACCTGGATACCAGAATGTAAAATAGCTTTTCAGGATCTCAAAATCAATTTAGGGAGGTCTCCAATAATGAGCACCCTAGTAGGTAATGAGGAACTGATAATCTACCTAGAAGTCACAAATACTTCTCTCAGCTCAGTTCTCATTTGCCTGGAAAGGAAATTAGAGGAACCAGTCTTCTTCATCAGCAAAACACTCGCACCAGGAGAAACAAGGAACTCTAAAATTAAGAAACTTCTTCTCACCCTTGTTTATACTTTACAAAAGCTCAAGCACTACTTCCAAGAACATTCCATCAAAGTTATGACGAACAACCCACTTCAGGAAGTTCGGTAAAAAAAAGAGAAGTCACGAAGAGTACAACAATGGTCAGTCAGTTTAGGTGAACATGATATCAAATTTGAACAGTGTCATTCCAAAAATGGTCATGCCGCTACCAATTTTCTCGTAGAATTTCCAGTGGAGGATCCCGAGTGGGAGGGGTATGACCCAGACCTTACCAAAAATATACCATATAATCCAACTCCTAAGCCATTCGGCGAACGAGCTGACTGGATCACTACGTTAGAGTGGAAGCTTCTCACAGATGGATCAGCAGGACCCGTAGGGTCAGGAATCGGGATCGTTTTGATTATTCCTTCTAATGACAGAATTAAGAAATCAATCCACTTAGATTTTGAGGCCTCAAATAATGTTACCGAATATGAAGCTCTCATTCATGGACTCGACCTCACACTTGAGCTTGATGTCACCGACCTCTCAGTTTACACTGATTCATTACTCATCGTTCATCATTATTCCAAACAATACAAGAAGAACGGTAAGATGATCAAATACGTAGCCATCATTGTAGATAGGATGAGTAAGTTCGAGAAAGCAACTCTCAAATATCTTTCTCGACGTGAAAGCAGACACGCCAATTCCTTTGCATATCTAGCCAGAGTCTTGGGTACCAAAGATAGCTATCTCCAGATTAAAATCATTTCAACCCCCAGCATAGATCACATATTTGTATGCACGATCAACACTGGGGGTGATAAAGGGGGAGACGACGATTGGAAAAAGCCTTTCTTAGCCTACCTCGGTGTCGACAACAATTGCAACAAACTACTCCCAGCAGATCCAAAAGAGCACCGACAGCTAATCAACAACTTGAAGCCTTATATTACTCAGAGCGGAATGCTTTACCGCCTCTCCATTTTAGGGCCTTACCACAAGTGCCTCTTGAAGTCAAAAACAGATGAACTGCTTCACAAATTACACGAAGGAACTTTTGGCCCCCATACCGCAGGTAGATCATTAGCAAACCAAGCTTTAACTCAAGGAGTACTCAGGCCCAACATACGCAAGCAAGCAGAGGAGTATTCCCGCAGGTGCGACACCTGCCAGATACATGGAAATATGATACTCGCCCCTGCGCTCGAACTCCATGCAAACAAGGTTTTTGGGCCATTCAAAAGATCTGCACTAGACCTCGTCGGCGAATTCCCTAACTCTCCTGTTAATCACCGTCACCTACTCGTAACTGACAATTACTTTGCAAAATGGGTAGAAGCAATTCTGCTATGTCAAACAAGAGAAGAAGAGGTCATCTATTTTATCTGAAACCACATAATCACTCGATTCGGGTACCCCTACCTAATTCGTATCGATAGCGGACCCCAATTTATGGGAGATAAGGTCATAACCTTCCTAAATTACCAAAATATCATCTACTCACCATCAAATCCTTACTACCCTAAAGGTAATGGCCAAGCTGAAATCATCAGCAAAACCATTATGGATGGACTCAAAAAATGGTTTTATTCACAGATAAAAAGGCAATGAGGCTCGCAAACTACCTCATGCCCTGTGGGCGTACCAAACCACTCCCCGATAATCTACTGGGTGTACCCCATTCCTCCTTTCTTATGGCACTGAGGCAGTAATTCCTTTATCATCACCTAGTTTGTGATCATGAGCTAACTGACGAGTAAAATGAGTTCGAATTTGCTTGCAACCTCAATATAATTGATGAAACCAGGGAATGCACCATCACTGACCTAGGTCGATATCATCATCTGGTTGCAAGATCGAATTATAACTGAGTTAGGAGCTATACTTTCCAAATAAGAGATCTAGTCCTCAGAGAAACTCCTCAACATCGCAAAGAGCCTTACGCTGGAAAATTAGCCGACAATTGGGAGGGTCAATTCATTATCACATGTTTCTCAGGCCTGGGATCATACAATCTCATGACAGAAGAGGGAATCCCCATTTCAAATCCTTAGAACACTTGACGAATGAAACGGCACTATCGTTAGGCGTCATACTAATCTATTTTCATTGTTCGCTTTTTATTTTTTCAATTCCAAAAGTGAGATTTTTAACTCCATCCAATGCAAATTCTGAACTTATCAATAAAAGTTTTTTTGAACAATGTCATTCTCTTCACGAACATTCATCCATATTTCATAGATTCAAGCATAGATAATACTAGCTTATAATCAAACTTTTCCAAGTTCAATCAAGGATATCACTTGATTGGCTTCTGTTACTACATCTCTGCGATTGTGGCAAGTGTAAAAACTTGTTTTACATCAAAGACTCAACCAAACAAGAGATAAAGCAATGGTAATACTAGACTTTATCTATTACAACTTGTTTGGATCATTTTAGTAGGCCGGATCTAGGATAATACTTGGTTCAGCTGAATCTTTCCATCTCTGCGATTGTGATAAGTGTAAAAACTTGTTTTACATCAAATACTCAGCCAAACAAGAGATAAGTCAAAGGTAATAGTAGTCTTCATCTGTTACAATTTGTTTTGATAATTTCAGTAGGCTAGATCAAGGATAATACTCGGTTCATCTGAATCTTTCTATCTCTGTGATTGTAGCAAGTGTAAAAACTTGTTTCACATCAAAGACTCAGCCAAACAAGAGATAAGGCAAAGGTAATACTAGTCTTCATCTTTTACAACTTGTGTGGATCATTTTAGTAGGCTGGATCAATGAAAACACTTGGTTCAGCTGAATCTTTCTATCTTTGTGATTGTAGCAAGTATAAAAACTTGTTTCACATCAAAGACTCAGCCAAACAAGAGATAAGGCAAAGGTAATACTAGTCTTCATCTTTTACAACTTGTTTGGATCATTTCAGTAGGCTGGATCGAGGATAACACTTAGCTTAACTGAATCTTTACATCTCTGCGATTGTAGCAAGTGTAAGAACTTGTTTCATATTATAGACTCAATCAGGCATAAGGTAAGGCATAGGTCATACTAGTTTTCTTCTCTTTTAATATGTCTGTGACATTTCTATAGTTTAAATCAAGTTTCAACTTGGTTTAACTCAATCCATCCCTACGATTATAGCAAGTGTAAGAACTTGTTTCATATCAAAAACTCAGCCAGGTATAAGATAAGGCAAAGGTCATACTAGCTTTCATCTCTTTCAATATGCCTTTGACATTTATATAGTTCAAATCAAGTTTTAGCTTGGTTCAACTCAATCCATTTCTGCGATTAACGCGAATGTAAGAAAAAAAATTATATCAAAGACCCCACCAGACACAAGTGAAGGCAATGGTCATACAAGCTTTCATCTATTTTTATGTGTCTGCGATAGATACTATTTATTTTCAAGTTAAATTCATATTATAAAGGATTCTTTTCTGCTGAGGTACGTCAGCAGCGATTCCCCACACATCATGAGGCCTCTCTTTTAGTTTGCGGGCCACAACAGCTTTACCATGTTCTATTGATTTAGTAGTTCGAGGGCCCAGTTGGGTCTCCATGACGCCCATACAATTCCCTCGATCTATCTTAGCTCCGCTGATGCATCCCTTATCTGATAGAGTTCTTAACAAGGTATCTCGTTCTGACTCAATTTATTTTAGTTCCTCTACAAAATATGCAATGATCACCCTTAACAGGTCAGATTGAGACGCATCAGGTACTACTATCGTTGGAAATCTCGCCTTCAACCTCTCGAGGCGTGACTTTAACCTAGCGTAATCATTCTTAAATTTAATTATTTCTGCATCAACCTTATCATTATAGATTCCATCTTCTTCCAAATTGGCAATATACTTCGCCGACTCGGCTAGGTTCATGGCTTCTAAGTCTACTACCCAAGGACGAGGTCTCCTTATATAAGTGTTCAACTCTTCCCTAGCCGACATTTCTTTCAATAATTCTTCCTTTCTCTTCACCAGCAAGTCCTTTGCTTTGATCTCCCCTTCTAGAAATTTCCCCATGATAAAAGCAGCATCCAGCTTATGTTGGAATTCCCTCCAATTCACATTTACCTTTTGAACATTCCCCTGAATTTGAGATTCGTTACTTTCTAGATCTCTAATGCGACCTGAGAGACTAACTACATCCCCTTGAACTAAAGGAGCATTAATCTCAGTTCTACTTCCCCTTGAATGCACTCTAGCCTCGACTTTCTTGGTATGAGTAATGGCTTGGTCCTTTTCGGCTTTAATTCGTGCAACTCTCTCATTTAATTTGTCGCTCCTCCGTTGCATTTCTCAGAATTCCATATCCTTGGCGGAGAGGGCTGTTTGCAAATGTTTAGCTACGGCCTTCGAAGCCGATTGATTTTCACGAGCTACCCTCAGCTAATCGTCCTTTTTGAAAACAAATTATCTCATTTGCTCCAGCTCATTCCTACATCTATGAAGATCAGATTGAAATTGTTACTCTGATTGTTCCAGTGCCTGAATGCGGTATTGAGCCGTGTCGGCCTACTTACCCTTCATAGACAACGTGCCAACCTGACATTAAAGCATCTCGACACATTCTGCTACCTCTGATAGCTCTTCTAATCCCTTCTTAATCTCAGAATCTTTCTCTTCGACCTGAAGAGTTGGGTCGGAAACGGCCAGGTTCAACTTCTCAAGTCTGAAATGTGCTTTTACGTATTGATCTTCTGTGTTCTTATTCACCTACTTCATCCTACCGAACTGTTCTACAAATTCCCGATTACACATAAGTACGTTCCTCACGTGCGCGAGATGAATTCAATTCGACCTGGGAAATATTTCAAGTTTTAGTACAGATCGATTCAGGAAAAGCCTTATAATATTTCCATACTACATTTCAAGGAGACTACGTGGTTTCTAAACATCTGCTTCCAAGTACTTTTAGACTAAAAGTTTGGAGTCCATTCTCAGATGAACCCTTCATGAGTCTTCTTTCAGCGTGCAAGGTACATACTTTCGATATATTACTCTATATTAATAGCGTTGAATTTTTACCATGCATTCCTATCCTATTTTCTTAATAACTAAACGGTTATGTAACATGCAAGTCAAAAAATCTAGTCCGATCTAACCTACAACTCCGCTTGCGCAGACAGCAAGGCATCAGAGGTCTCTCTTTCCCTGGCATGTCCACAACTTAAGGTCATTTATTCTGAAAATCGTCTCTCTAACTACCTAGAAAATGTTTATAAACAAAGTCAATCTAGAAAAGTTTTCTTCCCCACACACAGTTCAAACTACTTACAAATGTTTATACAAAACATATGTCTAGCACACCATCTCACTACCACCTTCTGGGAGCTCGATGTCATCCCCTTGATTGTCGAGCATCGTCTGGCGGGAAACACCATCCAGACCATCAACAATCCCCACCA
The DNA here is from genome assembly GCA_014058105.1 of Kingdonia uniflora. Taxonomy (NCBI): domain Eukaryota; kingdom Viridiplantae; phylum Streptophyta; class Magnoliopsida; order Ranunculales; family Circaeasteraceae; genus Kingdonia; species Kingdonia uniflora. Next base: position 18,204 of record JACGCM010001138.1, read on the forward strand.
CTTATGCTTCCTCCTCATCTTCCACCTCAACGTTGGTATCAACCATAATGGCATCCACCTCCTCCTCGGAATAGTCCTTCATTATCAAGAGACAACCCAGTGTGTCATGCTCCTCAATCATCTCGCCTAGATTGGCCTTTTCCACAACCTGTAGCTGGCCAATCGCCATGGCCTGAGAGGCCTTCAGCTGCCTAACTTCCATTATGGTTTTAGCCTTAGATCGAGCCAATTCTTTTCCTAGCTCGACATTGACCTTCTTCAGCTTGCTTTTCTCATCCTAAATACCAAGCCAAATCCCCTTGACAAGACGAGCAACCAGTAAAAATTACATCAATTTCAGAGATAAGCTCGAAATATATAAAGCATGCCTTTCAAATAAAATTAACTTACCATCTTGCTCGTATCTTCCTCTCCATAGAGAATTGCCAAACTGGCCCTTTCTTCGACGCCTTTGAGGTCATCTACTGAAGTAGGTCACCCCTCGACGACCTTCTCTCCAGACTCCCCCGATGCTTCGACCCTCCTCCTCTTATCTTTCATAACCTCACCACTTCCAGTTGTACAAGAGGCCGGCAGAGTCTTTTGCATCTGTTTCTTCAGAAAGTTTTGAGCTACTTTGCTCGGCTTGACAAGATTCGGCTGAGCCGAACATCCGTCTTGAAAATATTAGTTTGAAACCCCTCACCACTTACTTGCATTTTTCCTTCATCGACCCCGGCCATCGACCTAGTAGACTGAGCTTTTCGAACCATGTTCGACCTACTGTTAACTTTTTTTTTATACTCAAGTCGAGTCCCTACAATACGAGTTTGAGCACAGTCTCCTCCTCCATAACTTCGTCCAATAAGGATTCTTTCCTTTCCACTGTAGACTTTACACCTGCAATAACACATTTTTACTATCAACTACAGTTGTCAACAAAACATAACAATAATTTTACCTATGAATGTCTATACTTACTTTGCTTTACTGATCTAAGCCGAAGGCCCAAAGGTTCTTCATCATCTCTTTGAAGGAAATTACCCTTTACCCATATGATATTGTCATTCCAAGCTTGACTTGCTGAACTCAGATCGAAAAAGCGAGGTCGAGTTACGCTCGCACAGAAATATGACCCCCCACTGGCCTTAAAATTCTTCACCCCATAAAATTGTAAAACTTCCTCAGGGGTTATCCACCTCACTTTTTCCTCCCTTTCCCATTTTTTATTCAGATGGTCACGCACCATAATTAACTCCCACATTTTCCCGTTCAATTGAATAGGACATGCCCCAATTGCATTCATAATCCCATTCGCCAAATTGGTGAGGGGTAGGCCCAACCCATACGATAATTAAGATAGGTAACATAAAAAACCCTCCAAGAGGTCACTCTGGACATCCCCATCATAATATTCTAACGAGATCGATTCATCTATACCTCTATCTCATTTTTCCACAATCAGCCAACAAGTTAAAATATTCTTCCCCCACTGCTACCGTACAACCCCTAAACTGCCTACCGACAAACTCTACACATTTACCCAACTTCCCTCTTACAGCCATCTTGGCTTTACAAAATTCTTTGATGGCATAAGAACCAAGAGAATAAAATACCAGTTAATAAGGGAAACACAAAAATTGTTCCAATCCTACTTCCCTTTTATTATCAGACTCATTCGGCCGACCAGAGGTTGATACCTCATTAACAGAGAAACTAGCCATCCTAAAATAATTTCTACAGACACATTTTTGACCTACAAAGATGTTTTTCATGCTCGACCTACATACAGTTTAAGGAATTTATCATTATTCCATCAATGTACATATAAGATATACTCAACATGTATCTCTAATAAATCATTTACGCATAACAATATATCTTTAACATATACATACGTCAACATTTATTTGCGTACGTCTCTACTATCCTTCAGTATCCGAATGAGAATCGGCAGCAGAGTCAAGCTTTCCCTTCACAACGCTGCGATATGGCCACCTACAAGATCCAAAATCTTTTTGCCCTCTTCAACTATTTATCACCTTCAGATAACACTTTATTAAATCCCTTGATCTTTTGTCGTCTATCTCTGAGTGCTCTCCAAATTTTTAGAAAATGTACAACGTTTGATTGGAGATGAAGAAGCATTATTTATCCCTTTTCTCTCCAGGGGCTAGCATTTATAGCTCCTCGCACGAACCGTCCTCGATTCCAGAACCGTGGCATCCTTTCCACTCTCCATGTCAGACGCCTTGTACCTTTTCTATAAAGCCACATTTCCATCATTACAACTCCCTTCATTTTTTTGTATAATTTTTCTCCTAATTTACATATCTTTTCTTGACCCTCCCGCACTCATGATGACCCACACTGTACGATGTCAGAGTTCTATTTCCTTTTGCATACAAAGCAAAACTAAAAGCTTCTACAATTTTATATTTTTATTTTTCAGTCCTTGTTTATCATACTTATAGTAATTGACGTTATTTTCTAAACTGTACAAATGTTCAAATTTATTCAAAATATTTGCTAAAGCAGTCTCAAAATAGATTCGCCCTGATTGACTTATATTATTTATGCTACATTCAAACAATTATATTATTCATAAAACACACCTTACTCAACATCCATCATAGCCCGAGTAACCTAACCAAACATCATCAAATCACATTATTCGTCGATCCTCAAATCTTCAAATTCGATCTCAACTTCAGCATTCAGACCAGTCAACGTCTCTCGATCTATTGAATCCCTCACCAATTTATAGAAGCACACTTCTTCAAATAACGAGCACTCACAAGATCTCCTTACATCTAACCTTCGAGCTCACATTCATTCCCTAAATAGTGTAACATTATCACCCATCGAACCTAAGATCCTCGTACGTACTTCAACAATCATTATTGCCAATTGTCCTTCCACGGTAAGATGAATCCTTTGAGATTAAGCCATTCAATCCTAATCTCCTCCTACCCTTACATATACGTTTTGGAATAAATTATTTAAACTTATCCCCTAACCAGTATACAAAATAGTCATTGTATTCGACCTTACGCTACCACGAGTATTACCTCTTTCGACCTATAACAACCCGAGTTTACATATTTCCTACAATTTATATCCCTCACCTGTTAAACATAAATCATTTATATCAGTACGACATTGATAACACATTTTCATCTCAGTTTGAGTAGTATTGCAATATTGTTTCATCACTTATCAACAATTATTCAACTAACACCCAACACAATTCAGATCAATCCAAAAAGTTTTATCCATACACAGTTTCATAAACATCAACTTTTATTCATATCAAAGATATTACAAACGATTTACAGATAACAAGTTTTCACACAGGAGTATAACAAAATGTTATTCATCCAGCACCAAACTCTAGGTACTTTATAGATAACAAGTTTTCCCAGTTTGTTAAAAGCTATAGGTCATTCAGGTATGCCAAGGAATTATGCCTTCCAGTTCTTCTTAATTTAGTGATTCTTTACCCTGATGCAAAGAAGACATTGAAACTAACAAAGATCTTCCCTCACATGGCTCGGTTGAAGCCCAGACAAACTCCAAGCGAAAAATATGAAAGCAGTAGACTCGGTGTAGGCACCCACTAAACAAGATGAAAGGTCTTGTGAGCGCAAAAGCACAGTGGAAATGCGTCAAGAGGATCCCCCTTCCCGTTCTTCACCTCTATTACCATCACTGCCTCATTTATAACGACCACCACCAAAGGGTTGGTAGAGATGAAGGGGGCCTAACCATAAAATCCATGGCAACATAAGAAATTAGAATATCTGACCCGAAAATACACCTTTCCCTGTATATGAAGCCCTAATCTTGTCTTCCACAAGAGTGCGGAGACAAGCCCAACGTTCCTCGCCAGTTAAGACGAAGGCTTAAAATCTCCACTTATTGTAGAAATCATCCTCAGCTTTATCCGCTTCCTCTCCCGACTTGCCTTGGTGCGTCGGAGGAACAGGGGCAGGGACTGCCATTTCTGAAGAACGGTCAGCAAAGTATTTCAACTTCAACCTCTGTGTTTCAGACGTAATCCTCTCTTCAAGAACCATACTCCAAGTTTTCTCTATCTCAGAAAGAGTTTCGCATGCAAGAATTGTTCTAAAGATTTGCTAAAGGTACTCTTTATATAACCCTATTTTTTTTTTGTAGGTACATTTTCCCAAGCGTTATCATTCATTACGAACGTGACTATTCAAACGCAACCATCACATACATCCGTATCATCATTTAATACCCATCACATCCCAATATCATGTAACTTTCAGCCAGTCAAACGCCATCAATACTCCGTTCCGAATTTCAAACTTTTAACACATTATTTCTCAACCAAAGCAACTCGTAACTTCAGTTGCGAGGGGGTGATTGTAGGGAGTTATCCCTCGATCCCACTCATAATTGAGCTCACGCAGTTCCATTTGCCTCCATCTTAAGCTCACACAATTTTAGTACTTAACACTTCAGTCAAACATTTTAACAAGCCCCACGAACTACTAAAGAACGTGGTTCGAGCTAAACCCAGAGAACGTTATTCAGTTAAAGACACCTATCTGCTATGAACTCGTCAATTATTCAGTCAACAACCACTAACCACATTATTCGGAAAATGTATTCAAGCGCGACGAAGAGCTGTAGAAAGGCCTATATAAAGGAAAAATTCCAGAAGAGACATGGACGAGAAAAATCACTTAAAACTTCTTATTAATGAAATCAAAAGTATTTCTATATTCTATAGATCACTTACAATAAAGATATCCACTCAAAGAAATAAAAATACTTTTACAAAATTGCTCCAAACGAGGTCGTGGTTTTTTTACCTATTTAGAGGTTTTCCACGCTAAAAATACCTGTTTTCATTTCTTACTTTCTAGTAGAGTATTGCTACAGCTTTATTGGTACGATAGATAATTCCAAATCAAATTGAGCTTACGAAATTTTTCCATTACAGTTATGAATCCTGCTAATTGGCCTACAGAAAAGGGATTCAAGTTATGCAACTACCAGACGAAAATGTTTATTAACGAGGAGAGATTGCTTAAGCTTTCTCCCAAGTTCTCAGATATGTTTTATGATTTTTTAACCCGTGGTTGAATAGGGATTGTGAAGCCCAAGCTTCCATGCTAGCCTTACCTAGTTCAGTTATTCTATGTTAATATCTATAATATACGTAAAACTGTGAACAATAAGAGATTTAATGGGTTGATTAACGGTAGGATATTTCATGTTATTCGGGCCGATTGCATGAAGACATTTGATTTGGCGGATAAACCCTGTCCAGTCCCACCAACAGAGTGACCCTCATTTCCCGCTCAGTTTCTTCCAAAGAAAGAACTTCAGGATTTGCCGATTTGGGAAGAAGAAAAGCCTGTATTTATGGTAGAAGAACCTGTGTAACGTTTTGTGTATATTTCACATGATTGTTCACCGTGATTTTCTTCCCCAACTCGGGAATAAGAATATTCTTGCTAGGAACATGATATACCTAGTATATCTCTACCAACAAGGTCATATCCTTGATCTGCCTAGCATCATCATGCAGGAGATGCTTCTTACGGCTAACCTAGATCTTGAGACTCGGGTTTGCCATTTTGTCTTTTAGCTCTTGACGGATCTGGGTTATCATATTCTTACGGGGGAGGATCATATCGTTGAGGAGAAGTTATCAATTTCCAGTATTGAAAGAAGATTTAGAAGCATATGCTTTTAACAGTGATACCAAGACTGATGAGAGCAAGGAGGACTCTGAGATAGATGTTGTGCTGGCTACTGCGCCAGTTGCTCCTACTTCAGATGATCCTGCTCCTAGCCATGACATGCAACCATAGTTTTTCATTTGCATCTACTAAGGTTTCTAGCCCTCTGGTAGCTATTTTTTTTTATCCTTGTCCACTTTAGTATTTGACATCTTTGCTGCTTGCTAGTTTTGCTTAGTTAAACTTTTTGAGTATGCCTTGTAGTAACATTCTTTCCTTTCATAATATTTTCTCTGGCATTTGCTGGTATACATTTATTCTATATTTTACTCGTTCATTGATTGTTATACCTTTTGTCTTACTTGCATTCTTTTCCCTTTTTCTACTATTGTGTGTTATTTACCCCATTGTTCATCTATGCCAAAAAGAGGGAGAGATGATCTTGACAGGTAAACCAGGTAAGTTATGACATTTTCTTGAATTCTATATTTTTAAACGGTTACGTGATGTATCTTGTTTAGTGTGCAAAAATTCCTAAGAAATGTTACAGGGTGGAAGAGGAGCTTCGACATGGATGTTCAGTGATTGAGTCAGTCCATTGAGTTGTAAAAAAAAATTCTCATAAAGCTATAGTTTTGTCACGAAATGAACCAAAAGGGAAAATTGAAACATCTATATTTGGAATTGGTTTCATTTCGTGTCTAGAATAGATATCAGTACTATCTCGTGGTTATCCACCATCAAAGAGTGGACGTAAGGCGACTGCAGCTAGTATGACACTAAACAGGTATATAGATTTTGTACCCCTTTCTTAAAATACTCCATCCCATTGGCGTTGTTAAAAAAGATCAAAAGAATTGTTCTTTTTGAAGAAACATTATGTTCCGTTTGAATAGACAAAGCAGAACTTGTTCTGTTTGAATTGATATGACAGAACTTGTTCTGTTCGAACAAATATAGAATTTGTTCTATTCGAATAGACTCTTACTCTGTTCGAATAAAGCATGAAAAATTTAGATTTCTTATAAAAGAAATTTTTTCTATTTTGTTCTTCACCTCTTCCAAAATAATCATTTTTAGGGCCTGAGATTTTAGAGAGAAGAGAGAATTCAGCGAGCGATTCAAAGTGAAGTAAAACTCAAATTGAATCAATCCGAGAATTAATAAATATAATCTTGATTGGAAAAGCTTGTGAGTTTTAAGCTTGGAGGCTTTAACGGGAGATTGAAGCAAAGCGTTGCAAGAACGAGGAATAAATTGCAAGAAGCCTGATTAGAAGATTGGTGACCACGGGATATGTTAATCGAGTCTGTAAGTAATTAAATTCTTATAATTTTGTTTTAATAGCTGATTTTTAGCTGTCGAGCAATTTGGTAGTGACCTGCAAGTTTTTGAAGTGAAAAAGGATTCCCACATGGTTGAAATTATTTATCCTTATACGTGATTTACTTTTTCTTGTTGTTATAAGATAATTAAATCAACTCGAATTAGTTAGAGTTATACCATTAATTCAAGAATTATCATACCTATTAATTTTGATCTAAATTAATTGAAATTGATTAATCTTAAGTAGTTAGAAATTTGACTTTAGATGATCGAGCCGTGATTATGGTGGTATTGTTAAGTATGGGGAATTGTGCACAGGATGCCCAGGGTGAACAACTAATCCTCAGAGCATATGCAACAATGGGGGGGTGGAAAAACTTAAATCCGCGTCATTTCAAAATTCCCCCCAAACCCACCCACAACAGTTTAAGCCAAAATCAAGTTAGATATTCCCCAAAGCAGTTCTAAACTGCGCAGAACAATAACACCTAAGATTTGGCCATGTGTCTCCATCTGGAGCGTCCAAATCCCACGCATAGCTCAGAAATGTGCAGGTAGTACCTGCATGAAATGCCATCAATTTGCCACTTTAGTTTCACTCTACTCTCACATATTTTACCAACCCCACCTTCTTGTTTACCCAACTTCTTGTACAAGTTTCACAGATCCCACCTTCTTGTAATTTAATCCCATAAAATAATGATTAACAATGTCGGGACCTAGTCATTCAATTCCCAAAACTAGAAGAAATGTAGTCAAACAAAGAAGTAAAGAATTGGTCACACATATGTGGCTGTTACACCTCACGCCAGAAAATGATCACGCCCCAACCCTCAAGGAGGTTTACCGGGTGGATATCCTCCCGAACAACTTGGTCCACATTTCTATTGGATTAGAGGAATTGCTGGTAAGTTTTTTGAGTAAAATTTATGTGTTATTAACGTTATTTGTCAAATATTTGGGGAAATGCCCAAATAAGAATTTTATATGTTAATGTGTTGTTTTTGCATAACCGAGATAAAATCATATGTAGGGGATCACTAGATAAGGTCTTAAAGTGGTACCAATGGATTGTCAGGTACCCAACATTGAAGACCTAGGTCGGCAATATGGGTTTTGAAGAATTTTTTATGATTAAAGTTAGAAACTCGGATAACCGCTTAATTCATGTTCTCGTGGAATAGTAGTGGCCTTCCACCCAAACTTTTTACTTCCCATGTGGAAAACATGGCGTTACGCCGTTGGACTTCATCATGCTAACGGGCATAAGTTTTGGGCAAGGTTTTGAACTCCCGTACGACAATAAGTACTCAAACTTTGACGAAGCATAGACATTGTTCCCCGGAATTACTCGGGCCGACATCAAGTACGGTAAGATCATACTAGCTTATTTGAAAGCCTGGATAGACCCTTTGAATCCTCGAACAAATAGTTACACACAAGAAATGGAAATCATATATGCTCGGGCATTTATTGTATACATGATGGGTAATATCTTCATCTCAAATACAAATATATCTCTACCGGCCGGTTATCTTGCAGCTTTGACTGACCACCATATTTTAGGTGTATCGTGGTTCGACTGGGGTATTCCGATCATGGCATATTTGTATCGGGGACTAAATGATGTCTCAGTCCTAAAGAGTAGGAAGGGAAATAGATCAATCACAGGATTTTATGCTCTGTTAGAGTTTTGGTTCTTCGAGTACTGTCGCGTTGAAATGTATATGGTCAAGGTGAACAACTTCAACCATGTTTATCATCATATGAGTGCATGGAAAGATGAAAGGGGTAGTTCAAGGGCTGAGATCCATCATTTATTTGCTGTGATCAGAGAAATAATAGAATGGAATGACATAACCAATATTGATTGGTAACCATGGCAGAGGAGTAGACAATCAATCCGCCTAGATGTAAGATTTACCAGAGAGCTTAGTTAAAGAAGGTTTCCATTAGTTTTAGACCCATATGGGAATGGTACACTCTTGTATTTAGGAGACCGGTGGATGCGTTAGAACACCGGGGTTGATAATGTTCCCTATGACTCCCTATAAGCAATTCTGGAATTTCTGCAATATGATCGAGCACCATTTTAGGGACTGAGAGAGGTAAACTTCTATGATGGACACAATTAGATAGCTGTTGACGTAGATTTCAGGATATTTTGGCGAGCCGCTAATCGATATCCCAAGATCGGTTGCAGTTTAGTGAAGAGGGCCAAGAATATTTAGATGTCGGGCGTGATCCAGTGAGGCCCGATGTTGCTTTGCCACCTACTTCGAGTTTAGCTACGTCTTCTCAGGTACAAAACTATGGTGTTAAGGCATACGGTGAGGAAGTGGGGGATCTGGGATGGTTCATGGAGACGGGAAGAAGCAGTGGAGAATGTAGGCATCTACCAATCCCGGTCATGCGGGTACCACACCCGTGTCCACCTAGGTACAATATTGATGAGTTGTGGACTCAAAACCAAGGAATGCGCTATGCGGCTTATGAAGATACGAGGGAATTGTATCAACGCAATGAGGAATTGGAAGAACAATTGTACTAGTCACATGATATTATTTGAGTCACTGGAGAGTGACTAACTAAGATATCCATTAGCTACCAGACCGAGCTAGATATGCAATGTACTTATGATGAGAATTTGTCCCGAACTAGACGCGTCCGCCAGACGAAGATATGTTATCTCACTTAGGCTATATTTTATTATATTTTGTCAGACTATCAAGTTTATATTATGTTTAGTTTAGACTATCTACCTTTATGTTATGTTTTGTTTATACTATCGAGTTTATGTTGAATTGATTATGCATTATTATGTTTGAACTTGTGTTTGTTTCAAATAATACATTTTTTCAAGTGCTGGATGAAATTCTGTGGTAAGAGGAGGTGAAAAAACAAATGTTTGATGATGAGTTAGCTGAAGAAACAGGTGGTTGACAAACCTCTGGGCTAATGTTAGCATATTTTTAAAGAGTAGCAAACTTGTAATTAAATCTTGAAGTGCATGTTAGCCATCTCCTTCCCATCATCAAGGGCATTCTTATAATGATTATTCTCAGCCATTGATGATAAGTTAGCCCAACCGTTCGATCTAGTTGCATTCTACTTTTGGGTAAGTAGGTTTTACTGTAGCAGTTCCAAGTATTAGCCACTTTCCTTTTATAGTAATTGTTCTGGGTTTGAGATCTAAGCTTGGTTGAGGACAAACTCGGGGAGAGGGCGATGGCCCCGTCTAGTGGGACTGGAGCAACCGAGTTACATCTCACTACAGCTAACACTCAATCCCTCTCAATTGTTCATGGAGTCCTAATGAAACGCTACGCAACGACTGAATTGGTACAACTTTCAAGGGGTCAAGATCTAAAGAAGAGTAATGGGGAGGTCTTTTAAGATATGAAACATGTAGCAAGGATACTTCTAGACACCAGAATCAAAGAGATGCCTTTAGAGGAAAGGGAAAAGTTCATTCTAGAGCTGAAAAATGGGAAGAGTTCTCCAACAACATACGTCAAAATGCATCACTCTCATTTTCATGAGCAAAGGGAAAAAAGAAACAGATTGGGTCTAGCTCTCAGGAGAACTCCAGTGGAAATCGATCGACGGAGTCGAAGTTACTGAGGGGAGAGACTTTGATCAACTTAATTGATTTGCAGAAAATTGCTGGAGGCAAGAGCTTAATGAAAAATGATGCTCCAATCACGGATGATGAGAAAGCATTAGCTCAACAAATACTAGAGGAAGAGTGTAAAAAGCCAAAGCTACTCTTCCAAACTCCAACGCCCAACCCAGCAGTGACACAGTGGAGGCAAGACAAAAAAGACATATGGATGCTTTAAAGGTCTATGATGATCAGAGTTTTCGTGCTGATAATTGGGCTACATGAAGTACTATGCCTAAGCTTCAGACATCCAGCAATGACCTTATAATGGCTAATGTTTCAGATCAAAGGATTAAGGTGGAGGAAGAGCAACCTAGATGTAAGCAAGGGAAGGGGGTGTAATGTGCTTGTATTACATGTCAGAATCATCAGCTGGATTCTTTAAATTATCAGCTGGATGAATTAAAGGCACCAACCACTTATGATGATCAGGGTAAGGGAGCTAGCACTGAGATAGGGAAAGTACAAAATAACACAAGAAGTTGAGCCTTCCTAATTTCTATTCCGTCTAAAGGGAGAGGAAAAATTCCACTACTATATACTCCTTGTGTAGGAAGTGAGGATAACCCAGTCATTGAGGTTGATGAAGCTGAGCTTGAGATGGAAAATAGTAAATTTGAAGAGTACTTAGTGGGCAGCTTTATTGGGAAGAAACTGGAATATATCTTTGTTAAAGAAACACTCACTAAACTGCGGGCCTTGAATGGAGATTTTGAAATGTATACAAAGGGATTTAACATATATTTTTTCAAATTCTACAAAGGGCCTTAGAAGCTAGCTCTCAACATATAGCCAGTAGATTGTTCATTCTTCGGCCATGGAGGCCGTTTATTAAAGTTGAGAAGCTTGACCTTAGCACTATTCCAATCAGGGTGGTGCTGAAGAATGTACCCATTAACATGAGAAATCATGAGGGCCTTGGGAGAATTGCTAGCTCAGTGGGGATACCCTTGTATTTGGACAAAACTACTGAGGAAGAAACCAGAACAACATTCTCTAGAGTCTGTGTTGAGATTTCAACGAAATGCAAGTACTCACAGGTGATTACTCTAAAGTGCAAGAATGGTCAGCTGCCACAGGTTTATGCTAAGTATGCATGGTTGCCTATCAAATGCGCTCATTGTCAAGTATTTGGACATAATGTGTACAATTATGAGCATGCCCCACCCCCAGAGAAACCCAAAAAACATTAGGTGCCTTTCTTTCCACCAAATACCCAAAAGCCTGCAAACACAATCAATACAGTAACCCAAAGAGGACCCCAGATATCCAAACCAGCAAAATCAAACTCAAATCCCAGGGAATTACAAAAGGCAATGCCTCAGGCTTTAGCTAATCCTACAACAAAGCAGCAATGGACACCAACCAATAACAACGGCATTGTCAAGACTTCTAATAAATTTCAAGTTCAAGCCCAAGAATCTGAGAGAGTAACTTCCACAACGACTGAAGTTGATGCCCATGGTACCAATGATGAATATTCAGAAGACAGATGTGAAGCTATTGAAGGAGAGATGCAACCAGTCAATGAGGTCTAAATGACCCTGTTCAGCAAGTTGAAGTAAGAAACTGGATTAAAAAGTACATGTTGGCAGGTTTGGGTCTGGTTGAGAATAAAATCCTTGATAATAAAAATAGAGAGTAGAGGACTCTATTTGGAAAGATTTGGAAAAGATCCAAAACTATTGCCACTCCCCTAAAGGCAGAATTTGGTTCTGCTGGGATCCTAATTTGTTGGCAGTTGCCAACATTGAGATCGAAGAACAACTGATTTTATGAAAGTCACTAATGTAGAACAAAAAAAGTTTTATTTGACTATTGTGTATGGTTGTAATGAGAGAAAAAAGATAAAGAAATTGTGGAATTATATTATAGGAAAGAATGCTAATATGACCCTTTCCTTGGGACTCTTATTCTCCATTCCAATGAGAAAGTGGGAGGACCCTCAGTTACTAATACAAATTATTATGATTTCTTTTATTTTATACAAGCCACAGGACTCTTGGATTATTAGTACAAAGGAAGCTTCCTTACCTGGTCAAACAAGAACACCCTTGGGAGAAGAATCATTTGCAAGCTTGATAGAGTATTGGTGAGCAGTGATTGGATCAATGCCTTTAACCAGTCTGAAACTGAGTTCCTTAAGCCTGGTGTGTCTAACCATTCAGCCATAGAATTATGCATCCATCAACCTGTCAAGGGAGTAGCAAAACCTTTTAAATTCTTCAAGCACTGGACACAAGATGCGGGGTTTATTGATCTGGTTAAAGAAAGCTGGGAATCTAGAGTGGTTGGGAATCTAACATTCTGTTTTATTCAGAAGATGAAAGTGGTCAAGAAGAAGCTTAAAGCCAAATTTTCTTGTGCTTATGGAGGCCTAAGTGAAAGAGTTCAAATGGGTAATCAAAAGCTTGAAGCTGTACAGGAAGTGCTACATGATGATCCTGCTAATATTTAAGCTGCAGTTAGAGAAAGATAGGAGGTTGAGGAATATAAAAATCTGATCAGAGATGAAGAAGCCAAAAGAAGACAAAAGTCCAGAATACAGTGGTTAGGTCTTGGTGACTCAGACACTGCTTTTTTCCACAGATTCATTCAAACGACAAGAGCTTGGAATAGAATATCAAACATGGAGGATGAAGATGGAAATAAGATAGAAAATGCAAAAGACATCGCTTGACTGGGAGTTGATTATTTTAATTGAATTAAGGGAACAAAGGAACCAGAAAACACTAATTGGGATTTTCTGAACAATGTAGTCGTTGAACAGATTAGAAATGAGATGGAGGAACAACTCAAGAAAGATGTAACAAGAGGAGAAATTGTGGTAGCACTCTCCTTACTAAACAATGGCAAGGCTGGAGTTTTATTGGAGTATTATTGGAGATGATTTTGCGAGCGCAATTCTGAACTTCTTTAAATCTGGTAATATGATCCGCGAGTTCAATGCGACGATTTTTGCTTTGATACCCAAAAAGGAGTGCCCCAGAAAGTTAAGTGATTACTAACCTATAGTTTGCTGCAATATAATGTACAAGCGCATATCAAAGATAATCACAGGTAGACTGGAGATGGTTATAGGTGAGATTATCTCGCCCAATCAATCAGCATTTATCTTGGGAAGGAATATTACAGAAAATATTCTACTATCTCATGAAATTCTTAGGAATTATGATCGGTAGAATAGGCCAAAGAAGTGTACTGCTAAGATTGATCTAAAAAAATCCTATGACATGGTGAGTTGTAGTGCAATCTTAAGAATCCTTGTGAAATTCAAGTTTCCTTCTAATATGATCAACTGGATTGAAGCTTGTATCTCTACTCCTAGGTACTCGATCTCAATAAATGGTACTTTGGAAGGCTATTTCCGTGGGAAGAGAGGTATTATATAAGGGGACCCAATGTCTCCTTATATTTTCGTTATGGTTATGGAAATTTTCACTAAAGCCCTTTGGAAGGAAGTGGGGATGGAGTTACACCCAAAATGTTGCAATCCTCCTATTTCATACTTGTGCTCTGCTGATGACCTGATAGTGTTCATGAAAGGAGAAGAAGAGACGGCGTAAATTCATGCTTCAACCCTAGAGAATTTTGAGTACAGTACTGGGCTACAAGTTAACTTGGAGAAAAGCAAGATATACTTTGCAGGCATGTCTGACTTAGAAGTTAGTGTCATTGGTCATGTCCTTGAATTTGAAAGAGGATCTCTGCCTGTAAAATATCTGGGTCTTCCTCTTATTACAACTCATTTAAGGCACACTGATTGTCTACCTTTGGTAGAGAACTTGTTTAAGAAAGTCCACTCCTGGAAAGCTAAATTCTTATCATATAATGGAAGGCTCACCTTGTTGAAAGCTGCGCTAAGTAGTATGCAGGTTTTTTGGATGAGTTGCTTTGCCCTCCCTCAATCAACTATCAAAGCTCTTACTTCCATGTGCAGACAGTTTCTATAGGCAGGAACAGACGTTAGCAATAAAGCCTGTTTAGTAAATTGGAACACCATCTGTCACCCTAAGAGTGAAGGACATCTGGGGATAAAGAAGTTTGGGGTTTTGAACACAACTGTAATCCTCAAGAATGTCTGGCAAATTGTGTCCCATAATGATTCCTTATGGGTGAAGTAGATTTATGCAATTTTGGTCCCTAATCACAACTCTGGGAGATACATTCTTAAAGCTAGAACCGCAGCTGTCAACCTGGTTCAATGCAAGAATGGTAAGGGTGATAAAACAAATTTGAGGAGAGATCCTTGGTATCCTCTTAGAGTGTTGAGTGACAGATTTACTGCCGCTATGAAATATGATTTTGCTCTTCATATGAATTCTCTTGTGGATAAGTTAATCAGCAATGGTAGATGGAACCCTATAGCAAAATATGCCCTCAAATTATCTGAGATTTGGAATGAGCTTGATCAAGTGGAGATTGATGCTGAGGGTGTGGATGAAGTAATCTGGAATCCAACCTCAACTGGTGAATTCACAATGAAAAGCGGCTATCAGGAAATTAGATAGCAAAATTCAATCCAGAGATGGGCACTATTAGTCTGGTTTCCAGGAAACATTGCAAGGCATAGCTTCATATCTTGGCTGACATTTAGGGGAACACTCAAAACTCAATAAAAATTCAAATCTTGGGGCATTGTGAACCAATCAAAATGTTTGTTCTATTGGGATCATGAAGAAGTGGAAGCTCATTTTTTTTACTGCAGCTATGCACACTGGATTTTGGGGAAGCTGATAGAAAGAATGGGCTATCACAGAGTAGTTCTAGGCTACTATGAGGAGACTCAATGGGTATTGCATCAAGCTACTGGTAAATTAATCAAAGCACTAATCATGAAACTTATACTTAACTGTTTTATTCATCATATTTGGAGGGAAAGAAACAGATGGGTTTTTGATGGCACTCAAAGTGAAGCTCGAGGCATCCTGCAATTCATCATTACTACTGTCAAACTGAAGCTTGCTACTAAATAGTTTCGAATTCATGACTCAGAAGAATATAGATACATTGATGAGCTGTGGAGTTTGAAAAGTGAATGGATAACCCCAGAAATCAGTTTGTGCACTTGGAAAAAACATGAACCAACTGTTTGCATGATTAATACTGCAAGTTCACGGTTAAACGTTGGGAGTTATGGAACACTCTTGAGAGAAGCTGAGGGGCCAGCAATCATTGCTTGTGCTGGAAGATGATTTCTAAATCTGTTATTTACCATGAATTTTAAAGTTTAAAAGAAGGGCTGAAGCTGGCTATCAAATACAGGAGAGATAAGGTTGAAATCAATTCTGTTTCCATGTTAGCAGTCATGATAATCAACAAAGAAACCAAGCCGGATTGGCTGTGAAAGGCACTGGTTCGGGAAATTCTGCAGATGGTGAATACTTTACAATCTTTCAGCTGTCATCACAGCTTTAAAGAAGCTAATAGAGCTGCCATTATCCTTTCCAAATTTCTGACCGAGGTGGGCTTTCGGTAACTGTAAGCTACAGAATTCTTTGAAGAATCAAAGCTTCAAATTACTGATGATGAGAATAGGAAAGCATACTTTAAAGTTCATTAATTTGGTTTTGTTGGTCTCTTTGGGTGTTAGGCTCCCTGTTTCTCTCTTGTGCTCTTGAGAGAAGAGGGTTGTCCCCATCTTTGGCTTGTTTCCATTTTTATACAATGCTTAATTTCCAAAAAATAAAAAAAATAAAAAGTGTTTGAATGAAATAATAGGTTTTTTCAAGTGTTTGATGAAATGCCTAATCGAAGTTTTTGAAAATTAAAACTAAGTATGAAGAGATGCACACACAATAGAGGGCACATCAGATATTTGAAGAAATGCCTCTAAGAAAAATAATAAAAAAACTAAGTATGAGTATAGAACCAAAGGCAAAAGTTCTAGGCTCTTACCGCCCAGATTAGAACTGCATGGCAAATTTTCTCAAACATGAGGCTTAATCTGGTCCCGTGAAATGAGACACGTGGCTTAATAAAGTTTGAGGAAGCTTGTCACGCAGTTCGAAACTGCACGGCAAGAGCCTGGAACCTTTACCTTGTTTTTTTTCCTCTCCACACTTCGTTTTATTTAGGTTAGCTTCTTTGAGGCATTTCCTAAAATACATTCCCTTACCATTTATTAAGAATGCATTGGTTCATACTTAGTCTTTTTATCTTCTCTTTCATTTAGGTATTCCCTTAAATACCTTCCTAAAGGATGAAAATTTAGTTCTATTCGTTCTTTTGTGAGCTCAAAAATATTATCCGAGTTTATTTAAGCGCATGAAAACACCAAGCTATATTTTAAAAAAAACTTTTCATGTGTGTAGCTTAGTAGCTATATTTTTGTGGAAACTTGTTCACCAAGTAGCTCAATAGCTATATTTTTGTAAAAACTTATCTTTTGTGTATCTCAACGGCTATATTTTTATGGAAACATGTTCACCAAGTAGCTCAACGGCTATATTTTTGTGAAAACTTATCTTTTGTTCATCTCAACTACAACATTTTTTTGGAAATTTGTTAACCAAGTAGCTCAACGACTATATTTTAGTGAAAACTTGTCTTTTGTGTATCTCAACGGCTATATTTTTTTGGAAACTTGTTCACCAAGTAGCTCAACGGCTTTATTTTTTAATTTATAAATGCCATTAATCATTTACACTATTGTAATGGCATGTTTTCTGTAAGGATAATCTTTGCCAATACTTTTTGTAAGGATGGTACAGTAATAAGCTAAAACAAATATTATTTTACGTGGAAACTCAGTAAAAGCCAAGAAAAACCACGACCTCGAGGAGGATTTTGATGTATAATCCAATAGGTTACTAGTTATTACAAGTTATGAAGTGATAGTAAAGTAAGGAAGAGTAAATAGTAAATTTAAGGATCTGAATAATCTATTCTCTGCCTGTATTTATAGTAGATACATGCAATTTACAAAAAGAAGAAACAGTCTCCTATTTTTGGGGTAATCGGCAAACTTTGCAGATCTACAGTGGTTCTTTCTTGACCAGGCACAATGGCTACTTTTAGTAGGTCCTGGACTTGTGGTAACTTCTTGAATGTTGTATGTCTTTGACTATATTATGTTGGCTTATCATTGTCGAATCAGGGAAATATGCTACTAGAATCACCCAATTCCTGATAGAAGTACTTGTGGTTATGTCGAGAATAAGGTAGAATCTGAAGAGGTTATCGAATGTTTAGAAAGTCTTCATATTGTCATTTCCGAAGTTAAAGTCAAATAAACCTGGTCATATTTTTCCCGAAGAGCATTAAATGTGAAACATTTAATTTTGTTACTGGAAGTGGAGGTATCAATAGATGGTGTAAAGAAGGCTTTTGTGATGGTGGATTTAGGAAAGATGTCACCTCATGTATGGTGGAGCAAGTGGCTTAAGGATGAAGACGGTTACCATGAAGACCAAACAGAGTTAAAGTTTTTGGGCAAGTCTTTATGTTTTAATCCTGTAATGGTTGTCATCATGGTAGGGGGATTAGGGGGAGATGGAGTTAGAGAGCATTTTCACGTAGGGTATCCGTTGGGTTTGTTTCCAGTTTCTATTTCCGAAGGTATTTAAGTTCATCAAATTTTTAGAGAATGGGCTACTGCTCATAGTGAAGATGATGATGTGAAGGCTGGCTGGGTGTTCTGGGATCTTATCGATCTTAATGACCTTCTTGTAATTGTCCGCTAACGTTCTTCTGTAGAAGCAGCTCTGTTTAGAAGTTTCCTGACCTGAGATTCATTGAGTTTCTTAGGACATCGTTGCCCTTGTCGCCAGAGCTAATGTCAGATTCTGGTAAAAAGAAGCACTAATGTCGAATTCTAGTAAAAAGATTAACATAGCAATTAAACCTTCAAGTCGAATTAAAGATCGAATTGTAATTGGATGTAATGTAATCGAAGGAGTGACTTGTCAAATTTTAAATATAATAGATAGTTCATTTAATAAACTTTTCTTTTTGACTTCTTATGTTGTTTAAAGTATTGTAAAATAAATAAGTGATCGAATGTAAACATTAATTTGTTTAATGAGAAATGTAAAAGTTATCGATGCGACCGAAACAATTTTAACCGTGTTTTTTGAATGCTGATGCTTTATTTTCGAAGATATGGTTTGAAAATATTTGATGCATATTTAAATTTATGCTAAGTATTAGTATTCGATAAGATTGATATAATAAAATGTGAATGTATATAGCTAAGAGTGTTTCTTAAAGCAACTATTCGCGTGTATGTAAATATGGCCATGTAATGGCAAGTAGTTGGAAAGATTGAATGCTAGTTTTTCCCATACTTATCAAGTATGGATCTAGAATAACTAAAGATAGTAACGATGATGGTAGTGTGGATTCATACATATCAAGTATGGATCGAGACCAAGTAAAAATAGTAAAGATGATTGATTGTTTGATGCATACTTATCAAGTATGGACCGAGACCAAGTAAAAATAGTAAAGATTATTGATTATCTTATGTATACTTATCAAGTATGGATCGAGACCAAGAAAAGATATTAAAGATGGTTGATTGTCTGATGCATACTTATCAAGTATGGATCGAGACTAAGTAAAAATAGTAAAGATTGAAGTGAAAGTAAAGATAGTTTATTTGAATTGATAAAAGCGGTTATAGTTGTCATCTGCAAAATATTTTTAGTTGAGCAGTATTCCTTGGATATTCGAGTTGGAATTCATCTTTTGTCATCAGCCAGTAAGTATTACTATCTATTTTGTCACTGACAATGTATAGCCCTTCCCAGTTTTCTGATAATTTTCCTGAATTCTTAGACCGAGTACTATCTTGAATCTGTCTAAGGACAAGGTCTCCTATACAAGACTTTTGTTTGAACTTTTTGTTGTAAGCTTTTTTCAGTAAGTCATAATAATGTCCCAAGTTCACAATGGCTTTGTCTTGGGTTTCTTCGATCCAGTTGAGGATGTAGAGGAGACCTAGCTCATTGTCTTCATCTGGTACTTTTCTTCGAGCACTTGATAGATCAAGGTCTGACGGTATGACTGCCTTAGTAGCTAAGGCCATCATGAACGGAGTACAGCTAATAGATGTTAAAGGTATTGTCCTGTATGCCCATAGGACACTTTGTAATTCATCGACCCTTCTACTCTTCTTTTCATCAAGGTGCTTACGAAGTCCTGATTTGATGTTCTTGCTGATGGCTTTTGCTAGTCCGTTGCCTTCAGAGTAGTATGGTGTTGAAGTTGAGTGTTGAATCTTGTACTTGTTGAGGAAAGTGAGGACTTTGGTGTTTATAAACCGTTTGCCGTTGTCGGATCGTATAATCTGTGGGTAACCAAATCTGGTAATTATATATTCCCAAAGGAACTTGATGACTTCCTTTTTATCGGTGTAGGTGAGATGGGATCTCACAACGTTGAATCAATCATTAATTAAAGGATACAAGCAATTGGCCTAAAGTAAGATCTAACAATAGATAAATACTTGGATAGAGGCCCGAATGTGACTCTCTACGACCTCTGATGAGGATGTTTAAGGCAGATTGTATTACTGAAGAGTAAATAATAGGGTTCGAGTACAGAGTTTCTGGGTGGTCGAAATTATAATACAAAAGGTTGGAGACGATTATTCTAACCGCCTCTTGGTTTCCCCTCTCCTCTACTTATAGAGATACACGGAGCTGAGTCACCAAGTGTGGGTCAAGATTACATGATTACTGTCAAGAAATCCCGACGAGTTATCGGCGCCGGTCATGTCGGTAATGCCACTGCAACATTTATTGGTGATGTCTCTGAACGGCGCAGTCGTTGTGCCTGCCACTGTAGCTGTACGGGTCAATCAATGCACCGCCTTATCTGATGAGGCTGTTGTCTGTCTTATCAAGCTTCGATCATGTGGTAGAAAGGTCAAAGGATTTCTACTGCAGTATGTTAATTCGCTCTCAAAGCTTTGTTTGATGTCAAAGCTTCGTCTTCGGGGGATCTCTGAGGAGTCTATTTTAGAGATTGAGTGAGCTTAGATATATTCGAGTAGGCTTCGACTAACTGTCAAAGGCTACGAGTAGGCTACCACATTCGCCCCCTCTCAGCGAAGGTCTCGAAGCCAAGTGGAGTGGGGTTCGCTGAGAAAATTGTTTGGTCTTGGAATTTTAGCAGTTTGACTGCTAGATTCCAGGTACGTAATAAAAGAGGGTTTTTATGAGATTAAGGTGGTTATAGGGTAATAAATGAATTAAATGCTATAAGTATGGGTTATTGTAGAGGTATATTGTATCCTCTTCCATATGCAATAGTCTTCTGCTCCTTCTCAATATTCTGAACATCTGAATGGATACCACGCTGAACACCCATTACCAGAAGAGGATGGGCTTCACTCACGATCGTCGAGTGGGGCGGAAGATGGCAGAACTGCATATGAAGTTTTTTGGGCAGCATGATCAGAACTGGGACATGCCAAACCATTTGGAGGTAGGACCTGAGGAATTCATCAATGGTAAATCTTATGCATATCTGAGGGAACAGCTGAGGCTTCATTTTAAGACAGCTGTGTGGCGCTATCTCATTCTGATGGCTCTGGCCGAAAGTCTCGTTTGAGAGGAGGAGATCATCGAGGAGAGAAATGCGGCAAGCGGAGCTGGTCCATCCAGAAATGGGGCTTCAGGTTGATGTGGTGAATGTTTTGTATTTTTGTAGGTTTAAGTTTGGCTTTGTGGGGTTTTTTTTTTGTTTTTTTGTTTAGTGGAAGTTGAAATGTAATTTGTTTGATTGATCGGGTGTTAGGGAATGGACAAAATATTTTTTAAATACTTGTATTGCTGTGTCTAATAGATAATGTAGACGAATGTAGACGATTACTCTTATAGGCGCGAGGTATAATAATATGCTCGAAGGTAATGATGATCAAATGCTCGACGCTGGAGGTATGCTCGATTAGGAGTCCTCAGGAATGAGGTTTGAATGCAGGTACCGCTGAATCAGTTACATCTGGGAAGTCGGAAAGTTTGTTTCCTGACTTTTCAAGGTTGGCAATTAAAGGTTACGTTAATTCGGTTGCGGAAGAGGGAAAGTTGTGGTGGGTTTGAAGGTATAAAAGGGGATAGGTTAGAGGGAATTTCATCATCTGTCCTGCAACTTTCTCTTCATCTACTGCTTTGCTTTCTGATCAACATGGCTAAAAATGTACTGGTTCATGGAGATGAAGCGGCGGTGAGGGCCAGAAGGATCCAGGAGGCCTTGGTGGGTCTTTAACAGAGGTTTGGAATAGATTAGCATATTGATGCTGAAATGCCAGACCTTTTTGAAGCGGAACCTGAGGCACCAATCTATGACATACCCTTCGCGTAATGGAAGGGAATAGTACAGATGATGGGGCCGTTACCCGGCCACCGGCTGTCTCTTCTCAAAGGCCTCGCGGAGGATATAGTGGACTTGGAGGATGAAGATGCAGCGGCCATTGTTGAAGAGAAGCAACCCGCCAATAAATAGGGTTCTCATTTGTATGCTTTCTTGTTGTTTGTTTGTCCTTTGTATAAAGTCTGTAATGTTATCTAAGTTGCTGAATGAAAAAGGTTTTTGATGATAACTTGTTTTGTCGAACTGTGGGTAATAGTAATATAATTTGAATTGTAATTTGAGGTGTTGAATGGATAATTCAGTTGTCGAAATGAATTGTGTGTGTTGTTCGAAGAAAAAAAAATTGGTCGAAGTGAAAGGTAAAATGTATCTAAGCTGAAAATTTATCTGTAAGCATAAGATTTTTGAATGGTCAAAGTTTATGACTGTATTCGATCGAAGGGTCAAAACTTTTGAGTTAAAGGATGTGTTGGATGTCGAAGGTCGATATATTAGATTAGTTTATTTGAGGCTATCTGCTGCGGATTGTTCGAGACGTAAAATTGTCGAGTACTCGATTTCGGGGATTGTGTCGACGGTTTTGCAAGATTTGACTAGCTGTTCTGACAGCCCAGACAGCCAGTTTGTCAGATTGGAATGGGTACCTGGGGTAGTGTGTAAAAAGTAATAATGATATTTTTCTCGTATGATGGAAAAGGTTATGATGTGACTGCTTAGACCTGGATGTTTAGCTTTGAGTGGGGGAAAAGAAGGTTCGAGAAGTTTTGGCTTTTGCAGGCAGTTAAAAGTGAGGTTGTTGTTCGCACGTGAGAGGTTCAAGGGGTATATTTGTCAAAATACATTGCAGCTGAAAAACCGGGTAGTGGGGTTGTGGTAATAATAGTGGTTAGAAAATTGAGGTGGTTTTTGGTTTTTTGAAAGATATATAAGAGGGAAAAGAGTAATTACTGTACTGTTTTACTGTGTGAATCAAAGAGTGGAGAGAAGGGAACGTACGTCATTTCGAGCTTGTGAGTTGTTGCTGCACTTGTTGGTTTGGTCTTGCTGATTCGAGGATAGTACTGCTAACCACTAGTAAGTCACTTGATCTCTGCTATTTATACTTTGTTTTTTTCCTTTTGAGAATGTAGGTAGGGCAGTCTGTGTATGGGGTTAGGAGGTTATTTTCGAGTGTAAAGAGAATTGAGGGATCTGGGTTTTGACCCATTCTTGGGTTTGGGGAGTTTTAGAGGGGGTATTGTGTTAGAAATTAAGGTTGTGATTAATATCTGGAGGGGTTTGGACGGGATAGGAGTGATACCCCCGGGATTACCGAATTTTCTACTCTAATTGTGTGCCTCTTCTCCTGTAGTCTAAAATACGTAACCATCGGGCTTCGAGACTGAGACTTATAGATGAGGAGATCAAAGAATTCGAAGCTAGTATTTTAAGTCGAGCCCCAATGGATGAGGGTAGCGATGTAGAAGTATTAGATGTTGTAACCGAGGCTCCATTGTATGGCTTTACCGGCTGAGGAGGTTGCAGTTTCGAGACGTCGATGGATGATAGTGACCGACGATAGTGATGAAAAGGAAAGAGTATGGGGGGAGGGGGGGGGGGTAATGTAGGGCCTTCGGGAGATAAGGTGCTGAGGGAAGATAGTAGGGATTCGACTGAATCAGATAGGGTCCAAGGTGCCGTTTTTGCTAATGATAGGATTAGATTAGATCAGTTTGCCACCAAATTAGAACTCTCGAAGTTGGGGGTGTATCTGAGTGCTGCGGGGGCAGGGTTGACCTTCAATTCGGACACTGGGGAAGGGATTTTGGCTTATAGAGGTCAAATTCGATTGGGACTGAAGCATCTTCTCCGAAGACTGGTGAAAGAAGTGTTGAATTTCTAGGGGGTGGCTCCGGTGAAAATGAACGGTAATTTTTATGAGATGATGAGGGTTGTAGAGGGGATGAATATAAAACAGGCCAGTGAGGGTCAAAGTTTGATTAAGTGGTTTGAAATTATCACCTTTTACTCGAGGACCAATCACATCCAATGTCTCCCAGAGAAACCTTGGTTCTTTGATCTGTGCTCGACAGGCCGGGCGTGGAATAAAGATTTACTGATAGTAAGGGGTAACTATGAGAATGTAGACAAGGATGGCCGGTATAAATTACATCATAGGGTATATAACGAAAGTAAGTTTACTATTGAAGTTTTGTTGTTGATGTGTATCTGAAAATAATTGATAACTGTATTTTTGTTTAAACTGCAGGTCCGAAGAGTTCGTCTTGGGATAATCCGGTAAATTATATTGGTACTCTTCTTGGGGCTAGTGAAGACTGGGTAAATTTTGTGTTTGACAGTCTCAAAATCAAAAGGAAAATGAGGAAGAAGGCTGATTCCCTGCTTCGAGACGTATCCGCTATGCCGAGGCTACCAAAGAGAAAAAGAGGTGAAGGTGTTTTAAAGGGGAAAAAAGAGATGGGAGGGGAAGAATTGCCAAGGAACTACCAGTTTGTACCGAGATCGCGTAGGGGATCAAAGCAAGCAGCGCAAGTGCCGAAGTGGCAGGAGATGCGTTGAAGATTAGGCCAAGACCGGTAGGAACTTAAACTGAGAAGGGGAAGGGTCGTTAGCTTCCGAATCCCCGAAGGTGCAGGAATCGAAGGCTGGCCAACGCAAGAGGCGTAAGGTGTTAGGGGAGGATGATAGACTAGAGGAAGATGAAGAGATGACGAAGGTTGAATGACAGGAGCAGGCTCTGGCAAAGAAAACTCGATCCTCAATCAAAGGGAACAAGTAATCAGCCAATGATAAGATAAAACTAAAGGGCAAATACTTGTATAGAGGACCGAATGTGACTCTCTACGACCTCTGATGAGAATTTTTAAGATAGATTATATTACTGAAGAGTAAATTAGTGGGTTCGAATACAGGTTTTCTTGGTGGTCAAAGGTAATGATGCAAAGGCCGGAGGAGATTTTTCTAACCCCTCTCTAGTTTCCCCTCACCTCTATTTATAGAAGCATAGGGAGCTGAGTCACCAGGTGTGGGTCTTGTTTACATGATTATGTTGTCAGAAAATCCTGGCGAGTGATAGACGCCGGTCTTTCCGGTACTGTTACTGCTGTATTTATTGATGATGGCTCTGAACAGCGTGGTGGTTGGGTTTGTTACAGTAGATGTACAGGTCAATCAATGCGCTGTCTTATCTAATGAGGTAGCTTTTTGTCTTATCTTACTTCGGCCGTGTAATAGTATGGTCGAAGGATACCTGCTGCTGGGACGTTAATTTAATCTCAAAGTTCTGTCCGGCGAGATGGATGTCTGTCTTATCATAGTTCGACCGAATGTAGATATGGCCGAAGGATGTCTGCTGTAATGTACTGATCCGTTCTCGAAGTTCAGTCCGGTGAGATGGCTGTCTGTCTTATCAAACTTCGACCGTATGTAGATATGGTCGAAGGATGTCTGCTGTAATGTAATGATCCATTCTAGAGGTTCTGTCTGGTGAGATTGTTGTCTGTCATATCATACTTCGACCGTATGTAGATATGGCCGAAGGATGTCTTCTGCAATGTACTGATCTGTTCTCGAAGTTTTGTCCGGTGTCGAAGGTTTTTCTTTGAGGGATTTCTGAGGAGACTTATTTAGGGGTTGAGAGGGCTTCAATATATTTGGGTAGGCTCTGAAGTGGGCTTCGGATTTCTCTTTGAAGGCTACGAGTAGGCTACTACATTCGCCCCCTCTCAGGGAAAATCTCGAAGCCAGGTGGAGTGGTGTTCGCTGAAAAAACTGTTCGGTCTTAGAATCTGGGCAGTTTAATTGTCTTGTTTTTTGGGAAAGTAGTAAAAAAGGGGTTTTCAAGGGATGCAGTTGGTTATAGGGTAATAAATACATTGAAGCCTATAAATATGGGATATTCTAGAGGTACGCTGTATCTTCTTTCATCTGCAATAGTCTTCTGCACTGTTCTCCATATTCTTATCATTTGGATGGATACAACGTCGAACACACGTTACCAGAAGAGGATGGGGTTTGCTCGGAACCGTCGAGCAGAGCAAAAAATTGCAGAACTGCACATGAGGTTTTTTGGCGAACCTGACCTGACCTGGGACATGCCAGACCTTGTGGAAGCAGGGCCTGAGGAGTTTTTCAATGGTGACCCATAATCTTATCTTTGGCAACAGTTGAGGTTTTAATTTACGACTGCTGAACGGCGCTATCTCTTTCTGATGGAAATGGATTAAAGTCTCGTTTGTACTGAGGAGATCATCGAGGGGCAGAATGTGGTAAGCGATGCGGGTCCTTCCGGTAGTAGGACTTCTGGTTGAGGGGGCAAATTTTTGAGTTTCTGTTTTGCTATGTTTAGGGGGGGGGTTATTTTTGTTATGTAGGGTTGATAGTAAAAATATAATTTGTCTATTGAATTTACTATTTGGAATGAACAGGGTATTTTCTTCTTACTTATATTATGTAGACAAATGTAAGCGAATACTCTTATAGGCGCGAGGTACAGTGATGAGCTCGAAGGAGAGGATGAACGAAGGTTTAGTGATATCTTGTTATGATGGTCAGAATGAATTATAGTCGAATGTACGATGAAATGCTGCTTTGTAATAAACAATGGTTGTGATGGTCGAATGCTCGATGTGGGTGATGAGCTTGAATAGAGGTCCTCGGGAATGAGGTTTGTGTTCATGCACCAAAGAATTAGTTACGTCTAGGAAGTTGGAGAGGTCGCATGTTGACTTTGTGAGGTTGGAAATGAATGGTTGTCATTAATTTGATTACGGAAGAGGGAAAGTTGTGGTGGATTTGCAAGTATAAAAAGAGTTGTTTCAGAGATTACTTCCCGCCTTTCTGCATGCTTTTCTTATTGCTCTTCTTCGTTGCTCATATTTAAATGGCGGCAGATATTCCCGTTCAAGAGAACCCGGCTGCTGTGAGAGTTAGGCGCATAGGGGAGGTCTTACTGGGGCTACGACGGCGGTTTGGCCTGAAAGAAGACATTGACGTAGAAATGCCAAATCTTTTTTAGGTAGAACCCGGAGCTCCAATTCATTAGATGCCATTCGCATACTGGTGGGGGATACTGCAGATGATGGGGCCATTCCCTGGTCATCAAATGTTTCTCCTCGAGGGATTTGCAGATGATATTGTTAACCAGGAGGGTGCCGATGCTGTGGCCGTTGTCGAAGAGGAGCAGCCTGCTAATAACTAGGGCCCTCTGAAATATGATTGTGTTTTTCATTTCTTTTGTTTCTATTGTCTCTTGTTTGTTTCTTTGTAAGAGGGTTGAAATGTTAACTGCTTTTTGAATGAAAAATGATTTCTTTGAATAACACGTGTTTGTCGAACTGTTGGTAATAGTGATAAAGTCTGATATGGAATGGATGATATAGTTTGTCGTAATATGTAGTTTGTATTGTTCGAAGATAAAAATGAGCTTGTCAAAGGGAAAAGTAAACTGTGGTGAAGCTAAAAAATTTGTCTGCAGGCCAGAAGATTTTGACTAGTCAAACTTACGACTGTATTTGGTCAAAGGTTTAAAGCCTTTGAGTTAAGGAGCGTGCCGAATATCAAAGGCCGATATATTAAAATGAATTTTGTTGAGGATAGGTGTTGATGATTGTTGGAGGCGTGAAATGGTCGAGTATTCGAGTGTAGAAATATGCCAAAGATTGATTTTGATTTGACTAGCTGCTCTGACAACTCAGACGGCTGGTCGGTCAGACTGGTACGAGCGCCTGGGGCAGTGTACAAAAAGTAATGATGTTGTTTTTCTCGTATGACGGAAAAAGGGTAATGATTGGCTGTTTGGACTGGACTGTTTGGCTTTGAATAGGGGAGAAAAAAGGGTTCGAGAGCTTCGGGTTTTACGAGCAGATGGTAGTAAGGGTGTTGTGCGCACGTGGGAAGTGCGAGGGGTAAAGTGGTTAAATGACATTGGGGCCAAAAAGCCAGGGTTATGGGGCCGTGGTAATAATAGTGGTGAGTAAATCGAGGCAGTTTAATTTATTTGAAAGAATATAAGTGAGAGAAGAGTAATTACTGTATTATTTTGTGGTGAGAATAAAAAGATTGGGAGAAAGAACATACGTTATTTTAAATGTGGGGGTGGCTGCTTCTTTTGCTTGTCTGATCTTGCTCGTTCGAGGAGAGGGCTGCTAACCACTGGTAAGTCACTTGATCTCTATCATGTATATTCTCTTTGAGGGGGTGGGTAGGAGACTTTGCATTGGAGTGAATAGATTATTTTTGGGAGTATGGAGGCTTGGTAAAACTGGGTTTCGATCCAGTCAGAAATTTGGTGAGGGTTTTTTATTTATTTTTGAGGAGTTATTGTGTCAGATTTTTGCGGTAGGAGAAATATCTGGAGGGGATAGATGGGATAAGGGTGATAGACACGGGATTGTTATGTTTTGACCCTAATGTTGTGCCTCTTTTTCTGTAGGCAAAAAATGCATAACCGTCGGGCTTCGAGGCGGGAACTGGTGGATGAAGAGGTTGACGAGGTTGAAGATAATACGTCTGGTCGAGAGCCAATGGGCGAGGGTAGTGATTTAGAGGTGTTAGATGTGGTGACCGAGGCCCCGTTGTCGATGATTCTGCCGGCTGGAGATGATGCGGTCACGAAACGTCGAAGGATGATAGTAACCAAAGATAGTGATGAAGAGGAAACAGTATAGGGGAAGGGATGTGGTGGAGAACCTTCAGGTAGTAGGGTGGGGGATAAGGTGCAGGGGGGTGATAACGAGGATTCGACTGAGTCGGATGAGATCGAGGATGCCGTTTCCGCAAAAACATAGGGTTAGGTTAGATCGGTTTGCCACAAAATTAGAACTCTCAAAGGTGGGGGTGGAACTGAGTATGGCGGGGGCAGGGTTGACTTTCAAATCGGACCCTGGGGAAGGGATTATGGCTTATAGGGGTCCAATTCGATTGGGACTGGAGCTGCCTCTTCGGCGACTGGTGAAAGTAGTACTGAATTTCTGGGGGGTAGGTCCGGTGCAGATGAATGGTAATTTTTATGAGATGATGAGGGTGATAGAAGGGATGAATGTGAAATTGGTTGGTGAGGGTCGAGGTTTAATTAAATTGTTCGACATTGTCACCTTTTATTTGAAGAAGGCTAGTCAAAACCCGGAGACATATCACATCCAATGTCACCCAGAGAAGCCTTGGTCATCGATCTGTGCTCGACAGGCCGGGGGTGTAATAATGATTTTCATAGAGTAAGGGGTAACTACGAGAATGTAGATAACGATGACCCGTACAAATTACATCATAGGGTATTTAACGGAAGTATGTTTTCTGTCAAGGTTTGTTGTTGGTGCGCTTCTGAAATAAGTGATAACTGTGTTTTGCTTTATTTTTGCAGGTCCGGGAATTTCGTCTTGGGATAATCCGGTGAATTACATTGATACTCTACTTCAGGCTAGTAAAGACTGGGTAAATTCGGTGTTTAATAGTCACAAGATCATGAGGCAAAGGAGAAAAAAGGTGGATTCCCTGCTTCATGACGTACCCACTACGCCAAAGCGATCAACGAGAAAAAGAGAGGTAGGTGTTTCGAAAGAGAAAAAAGAAATAGGAGGGGAAGAGTTGTCGAGGAATTACCAGTTTGTGCCGAGGTCGCGGAAGTGTGTGAGGCAAACGGCACCAGTGGGCGAAGGGGGTGGAGAGGCTACGATGATGAAAGCAAAATAGGTTTCTTCTCATGCCGAGAAAGGGAAGGGTCGAGTAGTGCCCGAAGCCCCTAAAGTATTATAATCAAAAGTTATTCAGCGTAAGAGATATAAGGTACTTGGGGAAGATGATACAATGGAGGAAGATGAAGAAATGACGGAAGCTGAGCGACAGGAGCATGCTGTGGCGAAGCAGGTGTTGATGGTCGAGCTCTTGGAGGATGATCCTAACAAAGCCTCGAAGGAGATAAAGAAGCACATGTCTTAAGTATCTATATATAGCTTGTGTATCGATATTTCAAAGTTTTTAGCTAATTGCTCGAGTTTTGAGATTCTCTAATATCTTGAGCATTTTTAGCAGACGGAAGTCTGGGTAGAGACTTCTAACAAGGCGATGAAGTCGGTGAAGGCGAAGCTGCGATAATCAAAGGAAAATCTTGATCTGTCTCGTGGGAAGTAGGCATCATGGGTATCTCAAGTCAGGAAGCAGAAGCAAGATATAGATGTGCTTACTGACTCTTATGACGAGAAGCTCAAGCAACAGCGGTTAATATTGGAGCGAGAGTGGCCGGCCAAGCTGAAGGAGTGTGAGAAGGTGAGAGCAGAAGGTGGGTTTCCAGGGGTAGTATTATAAGGAGTACATGGAGAATGTGAGGTTGAAATTTTTTATTGATGGTATGGGGTATGATGTCGATACGTTGCAGCCTTTTCCTCTTTCTCCGGGACTTCTGGAGGGGGATGAATTACAGGTGATGGGAGGGGAGGTGAACGTTGCTGAGGAAGCACTTGGGGGCATTGGGGGTGATGTTGAGAGTATTCTTCGTGTAGCGCCTATTGGTGGAACTTCTGATGGTCTGATCGAAGGGTTGCGTGAGGCTACTGAGGGTTGTGGTACTGGGGCGACTGTGGAGCTAGAGGGTACAACTGCGCCCACGTGAGGTATTTTGTGATAGGATTCGCATGTCTTCTTCTGCTGGCTATGATGTTAAGTTGTAATATTGTGAGCGATGTTTATGGTTTTCTGTTGGTATTGGAACTCAGTGGGGGAGGGGGGGTTTATTTTTTGCTTTTGTTATCTGCTGAACTTCTGCGGTTGATGCTGAACATATTAATGTTAGCTTCCTTGAATATCTGTAATTTGAATGCATATACTGTTAATTTTCCTTGCTTTTGGACTCTTGCTGATTGATTTTTGAATTATACTGCAACTGTTTCTTCTGATGGGCAATATGCTGAGTGTTCTCAGCATTTGATGGCATTAGTGAGTGTTTTTGTATTTTTGAAGTAGAGATTGGATCTGCTCGAAATAGGAAGTTGATCTGTTTGATTGACTATAGTATGATTGAAGTCTGAAGAGTATCTGAGATATATATATCAAACTCAGAATGTTTTGCTGGACATCGAAGGCTGAAGATACAGCGATATTTAAATTTTTGAACAACTTCCAGGTCGCCTCTGAGTATCACTCGGGGCAAGGGGACGTGATACCTATAAGAAACCCGAAAATTAACTGATCGCCTCCATAGCATTCCTGAGGGTTCGGTCGTTCGACCATCCTTGCCCCTCAAGTTTGGTCGAATGTTGGAAACTTGAGCAATTCAAGGTCACCCCCAAGTATCAGTCGGGGCGAGGGTGGACGTGATACCCGGGGTAAACTGAGAAAAGGACTGGACTTCGACAATTTCAGAGCCTGGACGAAGTGTATCTGATCGCCCCCAATGCATCCCCGAGGGTCCGGTCTTTCGACCTTCCTTGCCCCTCGGGTTTGGTCAAAATTGGAGACTTGAGCAATTCAAGGTCGCCCCCTAGTATCAGCCGGGGAGAGGGTGGACATGATACCTAGGTTCAACCAGAAAGAGGACTGGACTTCGACGGTTTTAGAGCTTGGACGAAGTATATCTGATCGCCCCCAATGCATCCCCGAGGGTCCGGTCTTTCGACCTTCCTTTGCCCCTCGGGTTTGCTCAAAATTGGAGACTTGAGCAATTCAAGGTCGCCCCCAAGTATCAGTCGGGGCGAGGGTGGACATGATACCTAGATTCAACCATGAATTAGAAAATGAATCAGTAGACAAAGTTAGAATGGAACAACTTGTTTATTGAATATTCTGGGTTATATCAGTTGTACAGGATTGTAGATATGGCCTGTCGTTGGAAGCTAATTGTATTGTATTCTAGGGGTACGATACGGGTTTTTTATCTTCCCCCATTAGGTAATAGGAACCCTTGTCTGTTTTATCGTAGACGATGTAAGGTCTTTCCCAAGATTCTGCTAGCTTACCAGCATACCGAGGTTTCGAAGATTGATTGACGTGTCGAAGCACTAGATTTCCTATGCTAAATCTTCTTGGTCAAACTCTCTTGTTATATGATTTTTAATATGAAATGTGGCAGCGGCCAAGGTTGGTGATAGCTCGGTCTCTGGCCTCGTCAATCCATAACATGTTGCACACAAGTTCGAACTCATTATCTTCGTCTAGGAGGTTAGGGTCTCGGGTGGGTACTTCTAATTGAGTTGGTAGCACAACTTCGGTCCCATATGTCAGGAGGAAAGGGGTGTATCCTGTAGATTTTCTTGGTGCTGTGCGATAAGCCTAGAGGACATGTTGTAACTCTTGGGCCCATTTT
This sequence comes from Kingdonia uniflora, assembly GCA_014058105.1. Classification (NCBI taxonomy): domain Eukaryota; kingdom Viridiplantae; phylum Streptophyta; class Magnoliopsida; order Ranunculales; family Circaeasteraceae; genus Kingdonia; species Kingdonia uniflora. Next base: position 50,506 of record JACGCM010001138.1, read on the forward strand.
CCTTTCATTGTATCGACTCTCTTCTTTAGACCATCAACAATTGTCTTGTTGATTGCTTCGACTTGACCGTTGCCCTGAGGATAATAAGGTGTTGACGGTGAGAGAATGATGTTGTGTTTTTTGAGGAAGTTTCTAACTTTTCTTCCAACAAACAGGGGACTGTTATCAGATCGGATCATATGGGGGCAGCCAAAGCGAGTGATGATATTTTCTAACAAGAATTTGATAACTTCTTCATCTCTGGTTCAGCATAGAGGGACAGGTTGGACCCATTTAGTAAAGTAGTCGGTTGCGACTAGGATGTTTTCTCTGCTACGTAAGGCTTTTGGGAAGGGTCCAATGAGATCGATGGCCCATCTTTTGAATGGCCAGGAAACTTGACTGACATGGAGGTCTCTAGAAGGGCAATGGATATCGTGGGCGTGACGCTGGCATTTGTCACATTGTTTGGCGTAGTCTGAAGCTTGTTTCTTCGTATCGGGCCAAAATAATCCTTGGGTAGCAGTTTGAAGGGCCATTCAGTGACCAGCAGTATGAGCACCGCAGGTTTCTTCGTGAAGTTCGGCTAAGATCAGGGAGGCTTCGGTTTGTAGGATGATATATCTGAGGCAATTATCCAGTATAGAGCGTTTGGCTTTGGAATCATCTGGGAGATTAGCATTGTTGAAGTATTGAAGGAACGGTTTTTGCCAATCATCGGGATCGTGATTCTCGCCCCCAGTATTGATGGTGTTAATTTCTATTTGATCAATACTTAGGCGCTCGAGTACATCGATATGGAGTATCCGCGACTCTGAGTGGCCGAGCATAGCTGCTAAGTAGGCATGGGCGTCTGCATGTCGATTTTCTCCCCCGAGGGTAATGTGTGATTGTGGATTTTTCGGGGAACCTGTCCATTCGCTGTCACACGAAGAGGGCGTAATCAGCAATGCGACCATTAGCTTGGTTTTCTCCTGTGTAGTGTCTCTGAATAAGTTGGGAATCTGTGAAGACTGCAAGTTTGAGGATGCCGTGGTCGAGTGCGAGGTCGAGGCTGCGGATCGAGGCTTCATACTCTGCTTCATTATTGTAATATTCGAAGGCAAGTTTGACGGCTTTCTCTATGCGATCATTAGTAGGTGTTACTAGAACAATACCAATTCCTGGGCCATTCGGTCATGCTGATCCATCTGTGAATAGGCGCCAAACAGTAAGAGGGTCCCACGGATCTAATTCTTTAGGTTGATAGTCTGCGAGATCATCTTCGTGTTCTTCCCAATCTATATCTTCGACCGGGATGTCGGCTAGAAAATCTGTTACTGCTTGGCCTTTCTGGGATATTTGTTTCTTGAAGGAAATGTCGTGTTCGCCATGGTATACGGACGACTATTGCACTCGTCTTGATTTTCCTTTTTTGCTGAGTACTTCTCGAAGTGGGTAACTGGAAATGACACGAATGGGATGAGCCTAAAAATATTGTTTTAGTTTACGAGCTGAATAGACAAGTGTGAGGAGTAAATGTTCAAGTTTTGAATACTGAGTTTCTGCAGGGGTAAGGGTTTTACTGATGACATATGCAGGTTTTTTGATATGGGAATCAAGTCGAATAAGCACTGAACTGATGGAAGTTTCTGTAGCAGTGAGGTATAATGAGAGTGCATCGCCTTCGATAGGGGTATTGATATTAGGTGGGCAGCCAAGATAAGTTTTAAGTTCAAGGAAAGCTTGTTCGTACTTAAGGGTCCAATTTATCTCAGGGTTGTTTTTCTTTTATATTTTATGGGCACCCTGTTCGCGTTAGAGGGAAAAAAGCCAAGCACAGCGGTCAGATGATTTTGAAATGAAACGATTAAGGGCTGCTATCCTGCCAGCTATTTTTTGGACGTCTTTCTTCGTTCGGGGAGAAGGCATGTCTATGAGGGCTCGAATGTCTGTGGGATCAATCTCTATCCTGCATTTACTGACATGGTGACCCAAAAATTTGCCAGAGGACACGCCAAATTGAAACTTATCTGGGTTCAGTTTCATATTGCATGTGCGAAGTATTGAGAAGATTTATGTTAGGTCTTAAATATGAGTATTCTGATGGAGGCTTTTGCATAACATGTCATTGATATAGACTTCGACTGACTTGCCAAGCAAGGGCTTGAACATAGTTGTGACGAGGCATTGGTAGGTGGCACCGGCATTTTTAAGGCCAAATGGCATAACATTGAAACAATAAAGGCCTTGTTCGGTTAAAAAGGAAGTTCTAAGTTGATCTTCTGGGAGGAGGGGTACCTGATTGTAACCCGAAGCCGCGTCCATTATAGATAGGCGTTCGTGTCCAGCGGTGGCGTCGAGAAGTGCTAAGATAGTTAGGAGGGGGAAAATGTCCTTTGGTCTATGCTTGTTGAGGTCAGCATAGTCGACGCAGATTCTGATTTTTCTATTCTTCATTGGTATTGCAGCGATGTTTGCTATCCAGTTTGTGTACTTCAGTTTACTGATAAACCCAACGACTATGAGTTTGTCAATTTCAAGGTTCATAGCTTCTCGAAGTCATGGTGCCAATGTTTATTTTTTTTGCTTTACTACTGAGGAATAGGGGATGAGATCAAGGCGATGACACGCCAGGTGGGGGTTGATGCCGGGCATCTCCTGAAATGTCCAGGCGAAGATATCTTTGTTTGCTCGAAGGAACTCAGAAAGTTCGAGGTGTTCTGACTCACTAAGGAGGGTTTTAATAAATGTACCCCGACTAGGATCATCGAGTTTGATATAAGCAGTGGGTTTAATGGGTTGTGTGGTATCTGACGAAGTTGAAGGTATAGGAAGATGCTGTGATTGCTATGGGCGGTTCACAAGTTTTCATATTTGGTCGATCTCTGGGTGCTCGCATGAGCGGGAAAGGCGTTGAGAACCTTTCAAGTTCGAAGTACCCTCATGATTGCTGAATCGAAGGGTCTGATGATAGGTTGAAGGTATAGCGCGCATGGCGTGAAGCCATTCTCGTCCGAGTATACCAAGGTATTCAAACTTCTGGTCAATGACTATGAAGTTGGTTTGAAGGGTAATGGGCCCTGTAGTGACAGGTAGACTGATGCGGCCAACAACGACTTCAGCTAAAACATTAAAACCTTTTAGCTCGACGTTAGCTACGGTTATAAGGCCTGTTTTCTTCATCGGTTTGCCTAGTATCAATGAGCATTGTATGGAGAACGAGGATCTCGATCTTAATCATGATGACTAATGGATCGAAATCAGGAAAACGGACGTGTGATGTATCTCAGTCGATGAAAGAGATGCCTTCGAGTCGAGGGTGGCGACTGGTTTCTGGCAAGAGGGTGGGGAATTTCTCCTGATAGGTGAGCTTATAACATTCTTCTACGCGCTTTCGTTTGCCCTTGGAGAGTCGACTGTCTATATTGTTAACTTCGATGAACTTGAATCTGTAGATCTGTACCTCGGTTGGGTCAGTAGTAGGGGTTGATAAGAATTTGAGGTAGGACCCATCAAGGTAGCTTGGTAGGTCGGCAATATATTGGTGCAAACGTCCTGCTCTGAAGATAAGTTCGAGTAAGCGCTGAAGGGCAAAGCATTTATTGGTATGATGACAATTGTATTTGTTGTTGGCACAGAAAGATTCGCCTGGTCTGACTTTGATGGGGAAAGGAATGCGCCAAATGGGGTCTGCCTATATGTGTGGTAGAAGAGCACTGAGGGGAGCAGTGAGTGTAGGTAAAATAGGCTTTAGTCGCATTTTACGCGCTTCGGTGCTGTTATCAATCATGGGGCGTTTGCACTCTCAGTCTCCTGTTAGATAGGAGCAATCAGGGGTGTGGGGGCAGACTGGGTATGTTGCCGAGGTTTATTGAAAGTTGTTGTTTACGGAGGCTGGCTCTGTTTGTGGGACTCTTGAAGGCGCTCGAGGTCGATATAGCCGTTGACTTTCAAGAACATTTCTTTGAGTGTTTTGGGTTTGTGGAGAACGAGATGTTCTTTTACTCGACTGTGATCGGGCAGAGCATTTGAGTAGGCCAAAATAATATTCGAGCAGTCGAGGTTTTCAATTTTACGAGATTTGTTGAGGAATCTTCGGGTGAAGGCTACGAGGGTCTCATTGCCAGACTTTCTAAAATTGAAACGAGCGTCAACTCTGACCTCTTTGTTTTTGTTAAAGGTGAACTGGGCGATGAAAAGTTGTGAAAGTTGCTCAAAGTTACGAATTATGCCATTTGGGAGGTTGTGGTACCATCGAAGGGGGCTATCGGTAAGACTCGTTGGAAAAAGGCGACATAAAAGATAGTCAGCCATGGAATATAAGCTCAGGGTATTTCAGAATTTTTGGATGTGGGATTTAGGGTCTCTATTACAATATTTGCTGAGTTTGGGAGCGTGAAAGTTAGAGGGTATTTCGATGGCCAAAAGTTTAGGGCAAATCGGGTTATTGAGGCAGCTCCATGAGTCTGTAGCTGGGCTCGCGGTAACACAGATGACTGGTTGTATTTTATGGTCGAATTCCTGTTGTTTAACATATGAAGGATGAGGGGGAGATTAGTGGAGTCCAAGGTTGAGAGGTCGTGTATGTGGTACAAAGTCAGCACTATGTTCCCCATTCTCGAGCAGGACGGCGTGTAGGTTGTCTGGAGGAGCGAAGGGTTGAGTCGGAAGAGTCTTTGGTGGGATGAATCCCGAGGTGGATAGAGCCGGTTGGGGGAATAATACGGGGAATACCTTCGGCCCTAGCGTTAACTGGCGGTAACTCGAGGTTTTGTAGAGGGCCAAGGCGGGTGCGGGAACAAATGCACGATTGGTTGGGTGCCTAGGACGGACGAGCAGGTTCCAAGGGCTGTAATCTTTGAAGCTCTCGGACGGTGTTGCGCAGCTCATCAATTGCTCTGTTTTGTCAGTTTTTGTCATCCAAACAGCGATTCCGCTCTGTTTCCAATGCCAAACGATGGTTTTCACATTCCTGATTCAGTTGGTTTTGGTGACGCTCCTATGCCTGAGTGACTTGTTGAGATAGTAATGCAATTTGAGCAGCGACATTGAGGATGAGTTGTTGGTGTGGAGAACAAGGGGATGGGAACAAGAGAGGGAGAGTGGTAGGGTGGGAAGCACAGACGGCGCCAATTGTAGGGAACAAACTATGTTTGGACGAGAAGTCGATTCTTACAATGTAAACACGATCCTTAATCAAAGGGAACAAGTAATCGGCCAATGATAAGATAAAACTAAAGGCAAATACTTGCGTAGAATCCCGAATGTTACTCTCTACGACCTTTGATGAGGATTTTTAAGACGGATTATATTACAGAAGAGTAAATTAGAGGGTTCAAGTACAGGTTTTCTTGGTGGTCGAAGGTAAAGATACAAAGGCCAGAGGAGATTTTTCTAACCCATCTCTGGTTTCCCCTCTCCTCTATTTATAGAAGCATAGGGAGCTGAATCACCAGGTATGGGTCCGGTTTACATGATTATGATGTCAGAAAATTCTGGCGAGTGACGGATGTCGGCCTTGTCGGTACTGTTACTGCTGCATTTATTGGTGATGGCCCTGAACGGCGCGGCTGTTGGGCTTGTCACTGTAGATGCACAGGTCAATCAATGCGCTGTCTTATCTGATGAGGTAGTTGTCTGTCTTATCTTACTTCGATCGCGTGATAGTGAGGTCGAAGGATACCTGCTACTGGGATGTTAATTCATTCTCGAAGTTCTGTCCGGCGAGATGGCTATCTGTCTTATCATACTTCGACCGTATGTAGATATGGTCAAAGGATGTCTGTTGCAATTTACTTATCCGTTCTCGAGGTTCTGTCCGGTGAGATGGTTGTCTGCCTTATCATACTTCGACCGTATTTAGATATGGTTGAAGTATGTCAGCTCCAATGTACTGATCTGTTCTCGAAGTTCAGTCCGGTGAGATGGCTGTCTGTCTTATCATACTTCGACCGTATGCAGATATGGTCGAAGGATGTCTTCTGTAATGTACTGATCCGATCATGAAGTTCTGTCCGGTGTCGAAGGTTTGTATCTGGGAGATTTCTGAGAAGCCTTGTTTAGGAGTTGAGTGGGCTACGATATATTCGAGTAGGCTTTGAAGTGGGCTTCGGCTGTCAGTTGTAATTGTATACAAGCCACAGGACTCGTGGATTGTAAGTACAAAGCAAGCTTCCTCACCTAGTCAAACAAGAACACCCTTGGGAGAAGAATCTTTTATAAGCTCGACAGAGTATTGGTGAGCAGTGATTGGATCAATGCCTTTAACCAGTCTGGAACTGAGTTCCTTAAGCCTGGTGTGTCTAACCATTCAGCCATGGAATTATGCATCCATCAACCTGTCAAGGGGGGAGCAAAACCTTTTAAATTCTTCAATCACTGGACACAAGATGTGGGGTTTATTGATCTGGTTAGAGAAAGCAGGGAAACTAGAGTGGCTGGGAATCCAACATTCTGTTTTCTTCTGAAGATGAAAGTGGTCAAGAAGAACCTTAAAGCCATATTTTCTTGTGCTTATGGAGGCCTAAGTGAAAGAGTTCAAATGGCTAAACAAAAGCTTGAAGCTGTGCAGGAAGTTCTACATGATGATCCCGCTAATATTGAAGCTGCAGTTAGAGAAAGACGGGAGGTTGAGGAGCACAAAAATCAGATCAGAGATGAAGAAGCCCAAAGAAGACAAAGTCCAGAATACAGTGGTTAGGTTATGGTGACTCAAACACTGCCTTTTTCCACAGATTCACTCAAATGAGAAGATCTAGGAACATAATATCAAACATGGAGGATGAAGATGGAAATAAGATGGAAAATGCAAAAGACATCGCTAGACTGGGAGTTGATTATTTTCCTAGAATTATGGGAACAAAGGAACCAAAAAACACTGATTGGCATTATCTTAACAATGTAGTCGTTGAACAGATTAGCAATGAGATGGAGGAAGAGCTCAAGAAAGATGTAACATGAGGAGAAATTGTGGCAGCACTCTCCATACTAAACAATGACAAGGCTTTTGGGCCAGATGGATAACGGCATTATTCTATAAGAAAGCCTGGTGTATTATTAGAGATGATTTTGTGTGCACAATTTTGAACTTCTTTAAATCTGGTAATATGATCCTAGAGCTCAATGCGACGATTATTGCTTTGATACCCAAAAAGGAGTGCCCTAGAAGGTTTAGTGATTACAAACATATAGCCTACTGCAACTTAATGTACAAGTGCATATTAAAGATAATCACAGGCAGACTGAAGATGGTTATAGGTTAGCTTATCTTGCCCAGCCAATCAGCCTTTATTTTGGGAAATAACATTACAGAGAATATTCTACTGTCTCATGAAATTCTTAGGAATTATCATCGGAAGAATGGGCCAATGAAGTCTACTGCTAAGATTGATCTAAAAAAATCCTATGACTTGGTGATTTGTAGTGCAATCTTAAGAATCCTTTTGAAATTCAAGTTTCCTTCTAATATGATCAACTGGATTGAAGCTTGTATCTCTACTCCTAGGTACTCGATCTCAATTAACGGTACTTTGGAAGGCTATTTCCCTGGGAAGAGAGGTATTATTCAAGGGTATCCAATGTCTACTTATATTTTCGTTATGGTTATGGAAATTTTCCCTAAAGCCCTTTTGAAGGAAGTGGAGATGGACAGATTCAAGTTATACCCAAAATGTTACAATACTCCTATTTCACACTTGTGCTTTGCTGATGACCTAATAGTATTCATGAAAGAAGAAGAAGAGACGGCACAAATTCTTGCTTCAACCCTAGAGAATTTTCAGTACAGTAATGGGCTTCAAGTTAACTTGGAGAAAAGCAAGATATACTTTACAGGCATGTCTGACTTAGAAGTTAGTGTCATTGGTCAAGTCCTTGAATTTGAAAGAGGATCTCTGCCTGTAAAATATTTGGGTCTTCCTCATATTACAAATCATTTAAGGCACACTGATTGTCCACCTTTGGAAGAGAACTTGCTTAAAAAGGTTCACTCCTGGTAAGCTAAATTTTTATCATATACTGGAAGACTCACCTTGTTGAAAGCTGTGCACAGTAGTATGCAGGTTTTTTGGATGAGTTGCTTTGCCCTCCCTCAATCAACTATTAAAGCTCTTACTTCGATGTACAGACTGTTTCCATGGGCAGGAACAGACGTTAGCAAGAAAGCTTATTTAGTAAATTGGAACACCATCTGTCACCCTAAGAGTGAAGGAGGTCTGGGGATAAAGAAGTTTAGGGTTTGGAACACAGCTGCAATCCTCAAGAATATCTGGAAAATTGTGTCCCATAATGATTTCTTATGGGTGATGTAGATTTATGCAAATTTGGTCCGTAATCAAAACTCTTGGAGACACATTCTTAAAGCTAGAACCGCAGCTGTCAACCTGGTTCATTGAAAGATTGGTAAGGGTGATAGAACAAATTTGTGGAGAGAGCCTTAGCATCCTCTTAGAGTACTGAGTGACAGATTTACTGCCGCAATGCAATATGATTTTTTTCTGCATATGAATGCTCCTGTGGAAAAGTTAATCAGCAATGGTAGATGGAACCCTCTAGCAAAATATGCCCTCAGATTATCTGAGATTTGGAATGAGCTTGATCAAGTGGAGATTGATGTTGAGGGTATGGATAAAGTAATCTCGAATCGAACCTCAACTGGTGAATTCACAATGAAAAGCAGCTATTAGGAAATTGGACATCAAAATACAATCTGGAGATGGGCTTCATTAGTCTGGTTTCCTGGAAACATTGCAAGGCATAGGTTCATATCTTGGCTGACTTTAGGGGAACTCTCAAAACTCAATCAAAACTCAAATCTTGGGACATTGTGAACCAATCAAAATGTTTGTTCTGTTGGGATCATGAAGAAGTGGAAGCTCATATTTTCTTTGACTGTAGCTGTGCACACTGGATTTGGGGGAAGCGGATAGAAAGAATGAGCTATTACAGATTAGTTTTAGGCCACAATGAGGAGACTCAATGGGTATTGCATCAAGCTACTGGTAAATTAATCAAAGCACTGATCATGAAACTTATACTTAATTGTTTTAATCATCATATTTGGAGGGAAAGAAACAGATGGGTTTTTGAAGGCACTCAAAGTGAAGCTCGAAGCATCCTGCAATCCATCATTACTACTGTCAAGCAGAAGCTTGTTACTAAATAGTTTGAAATTCATGACTCAGAAGAAAATAGATACATTGATGAGCTGTGGAGTATGAAAAGTGAATCGATTACCCCAGAAATCAGTTTGTGCACATGGAAAAAACTTGAACCAACTGTTTGCATGATTAATACTGCAAGTTCTCTATTAAACGTTGGGAGTTATGGAGCACTCTTGAGAGAAGCTGAGGGGCCAATAATCATTTCTTGTGCTGGAAGATGTATTTCTAAATATGTTATTTACCATGAATTTTGAAGTATAAAAGAAGGGCTGAAGCTGACTATCAAATACAGGAGAGATAAGATTGAAATCAATTTTGTTTCCATGTTAGCAGTCAAGATAATCAACAAAGAAACCAAGCCAGATTAGCAGTGAAAGGTAGTGGTTTGGGAAATTCTGCAGATGGTAAATACTTTTCAATCTTTCAGCTGTCATCACACCTTTAAAGAAGCTAATAGAGTTGCCATTATCTTTTCCAAATCTCTGACTGAGGTGGGCTTTCGGTAAATGAAAGCTACAGAATTCTCTGAAGAATTAAAGCTTCAAATTACTGATGATGAGAATAGCAAAGCATACTTTAAAGTTTATTAATTTGGTTTTGTTGGTCTCTTTGGATGTTAGGCTCCCTGTTTCTTTCTTGTGCTCTTGAGAGGAGAGGGTTATCCCCACCTTTGGTATATTTCCATTTTTATACAATGCTTAATTTCCAAAAAAATAAATAAAACAAGTGTTTGAATGAAATAATAGGTTTATTCAAGTGTTTGATGAAATGCATAATAGAAGTCTTTGAAAAATAAAACTAAGTATGAAGAGATGCACACACAATAGAGGGCACATCAGGTATTTGAGCAAATGCCTCTAAGAAAAATAATAAAAAAACAAGTATGTGAATAGAACCAACGGCAAAAGTTCTAGGCTCTTACCGCGCAGTTCAGAACTGCATGGCAAGCTTTTACAAACATGAGGCATAATCTGGTCCCTTGAAATGAGATACGTGGCTTAATCTAGTTTGAGGAAACTTGTCACACAGTTCGAAACGTACGGCAAGAGCCTGAAACTTTTTCCTTGTTTTTTTTCCTCTCCACACTTAGTTTTATTTGGGTTAGCTTCTTTGAGGCATTTCCTAAAATACATTCCCTTACCCTCTATTAAGAATGCATTGGTTCATACTTAGTCTTTTTTTCTTCCCTTTCATTTATATATTTCCTCAAACACCTTCTTAAAGGATGAAAAATTAGTTCTATTTGTTCTTTTGTGAGCTCAGAAATATTATCCGAGTTTATTTAAGTGCATGAAAACACCAAGCTATATTTTAACAAAAACTTTTCATGTGTGTAGCTCAGTAGCAATATTTTTCTGGAAACTTGTTCACTAAGTAGCTCAATGTCTATATTTTTGTAAAAACATATCTTTTGTGTATCTCAACGGCTATATTTTTGTGGAAACTTCTTCACCAACTAGCTCAACGGCTATATATTTATGAAAACTTGTCTTTTGTGTATCTCAACTGCAACATTTTTTTGGAAACTTGTTCACCAAGTAGCTCAACGGCAATATTTTTGTGAAAACTTGTCTTTTGTGTATCGGAATGGCTATATTTTTTTGGAAACTTGTTCACCAAGTAGCTCAACGGCTATATTTTTTCATTTATAAATGCCATTCATCTTTTACACTATTGTAATGGCATGTTTCTGGTAAGGATAATCTTTGCCAATATTTTTTGTAAGGATGGTGCAGTAATAAGCTAAAACAAATAAAATTTTATGTGGAAACTTAGTAAAAGCCAAGAAAAACCACGACCTCGAGGTGGATTTTGACGTATAATCCAATAAGTTACTAATTATTACAAGTTATGAAGTGATAGTAAAGTAAGGAAGAGTAAATAGTAAAGTTGTGGATCTGAATAATCTATTCTCTGCCTATATTTATAGTAGATACATGCAATTTACAAAAAGAAGAAACAGTCTCTTATTTTAGGGGTAATCGGCAAACTTTGCGGATCTACAGTGGTTCTTTCTTGACCAGGCACAATGGCTACTTTTAGTAGGTCAAGGACTTGTGGTAACTTCTCGAATCCTGTTTGTCTTTGACTATATTATGTTGGTTTATCCTTGTCAAATCTGGGAAATATGCTACTACAATCATCCCATTCCCGATAGAAGTACTGGTTGTTATGTCGAGAATAAGTTAGAATTTGAAGAGGTTATCGAATGTTTAGGAAGTCCCCATGTTATCATTTTCAAGGTTAAAGTCAAATAAACCTGGTCATGTTTTCCCCGAGGAACATTGAATGTCAAACATTGGATTAGGTTACTGGAAGTGGAGGTATAAATAGATGGTGTAATGAAGGCTTTTGTGGTGGTGGAATTAGGAAAGATGTTGCCCCATGAATGGTGGAGCAAGTGGCCTATGGATGAAGACGGTTACCATGAAGACCAAGCAGAGTTAAAGTGTTGGCTAAGTCTTTATGTTTTGATCCTGTAATGGTTGCCATCATGGTGGGGGTATTTGGGGAAGATGGAGTTAGAGAACATTTTCACGTGGGGTATCCGTTGGGTTTATTTTCAGTTTCTATTTTTGAAGGTATTTAAGTTCATCAAATTTTTGGAGAAGGGGCTACTGCTCATAGTGAAGATGATGATGTGAAGGCTGGTTGGGTGTTCAGAGATCTTATCGATCTTAATGACCTTCTTGTAATTGTTTACTGCCGTTCTTCTGTAGGAGCAACTCTGTTTAGAAGTTTCCTGACCTGTGATTCATTGAGTTTCTTAGGATAACGTTGCCCTTGTCGCCAGAGCTAATGTCAGATTCTGGTATAAAGAAGTACTAATGACGAATTCTGGTGAAAAGATGAACATAGCAATTAAACCTTCAAGTTGAATTAAAGATTGAATTATTATTGGATGTAATGTAATCGAAGGAGTGACTTGTCAAATTTTAAATATAATTGATAGTTCATTTAATAAACTTTGTTTTTTGACTTCTTATGTTGTTTAAAGTATTGTAAAATAAATAAGTGATTGAATGTAAACATTAATTTGTTTAATGAAAAATGTTAAAGTGGCCGATGGGACCGAAATAATTTTAACCGTGTTTTTTGAATGCAGATGCTTTGTTTTCGAAGATATGTTTGGAAAATATTTGATGAATATTTAAACTTATGCTAAGTGTTAGTATTCGATAAGTTTGATATAGTGAAATGTGAATGTATATAGCTCAGAGTGCTGCTTGAAGCAACTATTCGTGTGTCTATAAATATGGCCATGTAATGGCAAGTAGTTGGAAAGATTGCCAGATTTTAATCCCCAATGTGGTATCTGGATTGGATGGAAAAGAAAAAACACATGAGATGTTTTGTTCAATAAGTAATGAATGTAAACAATGTTATCCTGTAATAAGATATTGTTGTCGAAGGATTGAATGTTAGTTTTTCCAATACTTATCAAGTATGGATCAAGACTAAGTAAAGATAGTAACGATGATGGTAGTGTGGATGCATACTTATCAAGTATGGATCGAGACCAAGTAAAGATCGTAAAGATGAATGATTGTTTGATGCATACTTATCAAGTACGGATCGAGACCAAGTAATGATAGTAAAGGTGATTGATTGTCTTATCTATACTTATCAAGTATGGATCGAGACCAAGTAATGATAGTAAAAATGATTGATTGTCTAATGCATACTTATCAAGTATGGATCGAGACTAAGTAAAAATAGTAAAGATTAAAGTGAAAGTAAAGATAGTTTTTTTTAATTGATAAAAACGGTTATAGTTGTCATCTGTAAAATATTTTTAGTTGAGCAGCATTCCATGGATATTTGAGCTGGAATTCATCTTTTGTCATCAGCAAGTAAGTATTACAATCATTTTGTCACTGACAATATATGGCCCTTCCCTGTTTTCTGATAATTTTCCTGAATTCTTAGGCCGAGTACTATCATGAATCCGTCAAAGGACAAGGTCTCCTATACAAGACTTTTGTTTTTGAACTTTTTGTTGTAAGCTTTTTTCATTGTGTCATGATAATGTACCAAGTTTACAAGGGCTTTGTCTCAGGTTTCTTCAATCCAGTTGAGGTTGTAGAGGAGACCTAGCTCATTGTCTTCATCTGGGGCTTTTCTTTGAGCAATTGATAGATCGAGGTCTGGCGGTATGACTGCCTTAGTAGCGAAGGCCATCATGAACGGAGTACAACCTATAGATGTTTGGGGTATTGTCCTATATACCCATAGGACACTTTGTAATTTATCGACCTTTCCACCCTTCTTTTTGTCAAGGCGCTTGCGGAGTCCTGATTTGATGCTCTTGTTGATGGGTTCAGCTAGTCCGTTGCCTTCAGAGTAGAATGGTGCTAAAGTTGAGAGTTGAATCTTGTACTTGTTGAGGAAAGTGAGGATTTTGGTGATTATAAACTGTTTGTCGTGGTCGGATCGTATAATCTGTGGGTAGCCAAATCTGGTAATTATATATTCCTAATGGAAATTGATAACTTCATTTTTATCGGTGTAGGGAACTAACTTCGTTTGGAGGTGAGGTGGGATCTCACAACGTATAATCAATCTTCAATTAAAGGATACAAGCAATTGGCCTAAAGTAAGATCTAACTATAGATTAATACTTACGTAGAGGCCCGAATGTGACCCTCTACGACCTCTGGCAAGGATTTTAAAGAGAGATTGTATTACTGATGAGTTAATAACAAGGTTCATTTACAAAGTTTCTAGGTGGTCGAAAGCAAAATGCAAGGGGTTGGAGACGATTTTTCTAACCCCCTCTTGGTTTCCCCTCTCCTCTATTTATAGAGATACAGAGAGCTGAGTTACCAAGTGTGGGTCAGGATTACATGATTGCTGTCAGGAAATCTTGGCGAGTTATCGGCACCGGTCATGTCGGTAATGCCACTGCAACATTTCTTGGTGATGTCCCTGAATGGCGCAGTGGTTGAACCTGCCACTGTAGCTGTACGGGCCAATCAATGCACCGTCTTATCTGTTGAGGTGGTTGTCTGTCTTATCTTTCTTCGATCGTGTGCTAGTAAAGTTGAAGGATTTCTTATGTAGTACGTTAATTCGTTCTCGAAGCTTTGTCTGATGTCGAAGCTTCATCTTCAGGGGATCTCTGGGGAGTCTATTTTAGAGATTGAGTGGGCTTAGATATATTTGAGTAGGCTTCGACTAACTGTCGAAGGCTACGTGTAGGGTACCACATTCACCCCCTCTTAGCAAAGGTCTCGAAGCCAGGTGGAGTGGTGTTCGTTGAGAAAACTATTTGGTCTAGGAAATTGAGCAGTTTGACTGTTGGTTTCTGGATACGTAATAAAAGAGGGCTTTTATGAGATGTAGGTGGTTATAGGGTAATAAATGAATTGAAGGCTATAAGTATGGGTTATTGTAGAGGTATATTGTATCTTCTTCCATTTACAATAGTCTTCTGCTCTTTCTTAATATTTTGAACATCTGATTGGATACCACGCCGAACCCGCATTACCAGAAGAAGATGGGCTTCGCTCGCGATCGTCGATTGGGGCGGATGATGACGGAACTGCATATGAAGATTCTTGGGCAGCATGGTCTGTACTGGAACATGCCAGACCTTGTGGATGTAGGACCTGAGGAATTCATCAATGGTGAACCTTATGCATATCTATAGGAATAGCTGAGGCTTCATTTTATGACTACTGAGAGGCACTATCTCTTTCTGATGGCTCTGGCCGAAAGTCTCGTTTGAGAGGAGGAGATCATCGAGGAGAAAAATGCGGCAAGCGGAGCTGGTCCTTCCAGAAATGGGGCTTCAGGGTGATATGGTGAATGTTTTATATTTTTGTAGGTCTTTGTTTGGCTATGTGGGTATTTTTTTTTTCATTTTTGGAGTGGTAGTTGAAATGTAATTTATTTGTTTGATCGGGTGTTAGGGAATGGACAAAATATTTTTTGAATATTTGTATTGCTGTGTCTAATAGATAATGCAGACGATGGTAGACGATTACTCTTATAGGCACGAGGTATAATGATATGCTCGAAGGTAATGATGATCGAATGCTCGATGCTATTGGTATGCTCAACTAGGAGTCCACGGGAATGAGGTTTGAATGCAGGTACCGATGAATCAGTTACATCTGGAAAGTTGGAAAGTTTCTTTGCTGACTTTTCGAGGTTGGGAATTGATGGTTGCCGATAATTCGGTTAGGGAAGAGGAAAAGTTGTGGTGGGTTTGTAGGTATTAAAGATGATAGGTTGGAGGGAATTTCATCATCTGCCCTGCAACTTTCTCTTCATCTACTGCTTTATTTACGGGTCATCATGGTTAAAAACGTACCGGTTCAAAGAGATTAAGTGGCGGTGAAGGCCAGGAGGATCAAGGAGGCCTTGGTGGGTCTTTAACAGAGGTTTTGAATAGATTAGCATATTGATGCTGAAATGCCAGACCTTTTTGAAGCGGAACCTGAGGCACCAATCTATGACATACCCTTCGCGTAATGAAAGGGAATAGTACAGATGATGGGGCCGTTACCCGGCCACCGGCTGTCTCTTCTCAAAGGCTTCGCGGTGGATATAGTGGACCAGGAGGATGAAGATGCAGCGGCCATTGTTGAAAAGAAGCAACCTGCCAACAAATAGGGTTTTCTTTTCTATACTTTCTTGTTGTTGGTTTCTCCTTTGTATGAAGTTTGTAATGTTGTCTGAGTTACTGAATGAAATTTTTTTTGTTGATAACTTGCTTTGTCGAACTGTGGGTAATAGTAATATAATCTAAATTGTAATTTGAGGTGCTGAATGGATAATACAGTTGACGAAATGTATTGTGTGTGTTGTTTGAAGAAAAAAAATAATTTGTCGAAGTGAAAGGTAAAATGTGTCTAAGCTGAAAACTTTATCTGTAAGCATGAGATTTTTGAATGGACGAAGTTTATGGCTGTATTTGATCGAGGGGTCGAAACTTTTGAGTTAAAGGATGTGTTGGATGTCGAAGGTCGATATATTAGATAAGTTTATTTGAGGTTATCTGTTGCGGATTATTCGAGACGTAAAATGGTCGAGTACTCGAGTTCGGGGATTGTGTCAGCGGTTATGCTAGATTTGACTAGCCGTTCTGACAGTCCAGAAAGTCGATCTGTACGACTGGTACGGGCGCCTGGGGCAGCGTGAAAAAAGTAATGATGATGTTTTTTGCGTATGATAGAAAAGGTTATGATGTGACTGTTTGATCTTGGTTGTTTATTTTTGAGAGGGGGAAAAGAAGGTTCGAGTAACTTTGGCTTTTGCAGATAGTTAGAAGTGAGGGTGCTGGTCACACGTGAGAAGTTCAAGGGGTATATTGGTTAAAACACATTGTAGCTGAAAAACCGGGAAGTGAAGTCCTTGTAATGATAGTGGTTAGAAAATCGAGGCAGTTTTTGGTTTTCGAAAGATATATAAGAGCGAGAAGAGTAATTAATGTACTATTTTACTATAAGAATCAAATAGTAGAGAGAAGGGAACGTACGCCATTTCGAACATTGGTGTTGTTGCTGCACTTGTTGGTTTGGTCTTGCTGATTCGTGGGTAGTGCAGCTAACCACTAGTAAGTCACTTGATCTCTGCTATTTGTACTTTGTGCTTTTCCTTTTGAGAATGTAGGTAGGGCAGTGTGTGGTTTGGCTTTAGAGGTTATTTTCGTGGGTAAAGAGAATTGAGGAATCTGGGTTTTGACCCATTCTGGGGTTTGGGGAGTTTTAGAAGGGGTATTCTGTCCGAGATTGAGGTTGTAATGAATATCTGGAGGAGATGGACGGGATAGGAGTGATGCGCACGGGACTGTCGAATTTTTTACTCTTATTGCATGCCTCTTCTTCTGTATACTAAAATAAATAGCCGTCGGGCTTCGAGACTGAGACTTATAGATGAGGAGATCCATGAATTTGAAGCTAGTATTTCAGGTCGAGCCCCAATGGATGAGGGTAGTGATGTAGAAGTGTTAGATGTTGTAACCAAGGCTTCATTGTATATGGTTCTACTGGCTTAAGAGGTTCCGGTTTTGAGACGTCAATGGACGATAGTGAGCAATGATAGTGATGAAGAGGAAATAGTATGGGGGGAGGGGGGTAATGTAGGACCTTCGGGAGATAAGGTGTAGAGTTAAGATAGTAGGGATTCGATTGAGTCGGATAGGGTCGAAGGTGCCATTTCAGCTAAAGATAGGATTAGATTAGATCGGCTTGCCGCCAAATTAGAACACTCGAAGTTGGGGGTGTATCTGAGTGTTACAGGGGAGGGTTGACCTTCAAGTCGGACCCTGGGGAAGGGATTTTAGCTTATAGAGGACAAATTTGATTGGGACTGAAGCTTCCTCTCCGAAGACTGGTGAAAGAAGTGTTTAATTTCTGTGGGGTGGCTCCGGTGCAAATGGACGGAAATTTTTATGAGATGATGAGGGCTGTAGAGGGGATGAATATAAAACTGGCTAGTCAGGGTCGAAGTTTGATTAAGTGGTTTGATATTATTACCTTTTACTCGAGGAAGGCTAGTCAGAACCCGGGGACCTATCACGTCCAATGTCACCCAGAGAAACCTTGGTTCTTTGATCTGTGTACGACAGGCCGGGGGTGGAATAAAGATTTACTGATAGTAAGAGGTAACTTTAATACTGTAGACAGGGATAACCTGTATAAATTACATCATAGGGTATATAACGAAAGTAAGTTTACTGTCGAAGGGTTGTTGTTGATGTGTATATGAAAATAAGTAATAACTTCATTATTTTTTTAATCGGCAGGTCCAAAGAGTTCGTCTTGGGATAATTCGGTAAACTATATTGATACTCTGCTCGGGGCTAGTAAAGACTTGGTAAATTCTGTGTTTTACAGTCTCAAATTCAAATGGCAAAGGTTGAAGAAAGCAGATTCCCTGCTTCGAGACGTACCCGCTACGCCGAAGCTACCAAAGAGAAAAAGAGGTGAAGGTGTTTCAAAGGGGCAAAAAGAGATAGGAGGGGAAGTGTTTCCAAGGAACATCCAGTTTGTACCGAGATCGTGTAGGGGTTCAAACAAGCAGCGCCAGCGCCCGTAGTGGCAGGAGATGTATCGATGTTGAGGCCAAGGCCGATAGGAACTCAAACTGAGAAAGGGAAGGGCCGATTAGCTCCCGAATCCCCGAAGGTGCAGGAATCGAAGGCTGGCCAATGCAAGAGGCGTAAGGTGCTGGGGGAGGATGATACACTGGAAGAAGATGAAGAGATGACAGAGGTTGACCGACAGGAGCAGGTTATGGCAAAACAGTCTTCGATGATCAAGCTTTAGGAAGATGATCCAGACAAGGTTTCGAAGGAAATAAAGAGGCACATGTTTCAGCTAACTATATGCGGCTTTATGTTATAGTACTTTGAGATTTCTTAAAAATTCTTTGAGTTTCGAGTTGTACTAATTTTTTTTAAAATTTATCAGTCGGATGTTTGGGTACAAACTTGCAGTAGGGCAATAAAGTCAGTAAATGCGAAATTGAAACAAGCTAAGGACAATATAAATCTTTCTCGTGGGAAAGAGGCATCACTAGTGTCTGAAGTCAGGAAGTTGAAGCAAGATCTGGGGGTGCTTACCGACTCTTATGACGAGAGGCTCGAGCTGCAGCAGTTGAGGCTGGAGCCAGAGTGGTCTGCAAAGCTTGTAGCGTTTGAAAGGGAGAAAGCAGAACAGAAGTTGAATTTCCAGCGGCAGTATGATGGCGAATACAAGGTGAACGTTAAGTTGAAAAGCTTTATAGATGATATGGGGTATGACCCCGGGACATTGGAACCTTATCCAGTGTCTCCAGAACTTGTTAAAGGGAACGATTTGCTGATGAAGGGAGGGGAGGCAAACATTGTTGAAGAAGCAGCTGGAAGTACTGGGGGTGGTGCAGATACTTCTCTTGCTGGAGCACCCATTGGTAGAACTTTTGATGGTTTGGTCGTCGAAGGTTCGAATGAAGTTGTTTGGGGATCTGTGGAGCAAGAAGGTGTAACCGCGCCGATATGAGGTATTTGGGATTGGGTTTTATGTCTTCTTCTGCTGATTATAATGTTGAGTTGTAATACTTTGAACGATGTTGTTGCTTTTTGTTGGTCTCTGAACTTGGTAGGTTGTTTACACTTTTGTTATCTATTGAACTTCTGAAGTTGATGCTGAACATATTGATGCGTATTTTCTGAACATACTAATTCTGAATTTCTGATTTGAAATCTGATTTGCTGATGGATTGTGTAATCGTGCTCTGACCTTGAATTATTAGAATTTGAATACACATTCTGTTGATTTTGCTTGTTTTGGACTCTTGATGATTGGTATTTGAATTATACTGCAACTGTTCCTCTGATGGATAATATGTTGAATGTGCTCTGCATTTGATAGAATTATAGATAGTATTTTTGTAAACGGTTTCTGTTAAAATTGGATCTGTTTGAGTAGAAATTTGAACTGTTTGAATGACAGTAGTGTCATCGAAACCTAAGTAGTGACGAAGATATATAGATCGAACTCTGAATATTTTTTTGGACATCGAAAGCCGATGCCACAGCGATGTTGAAATTTTGAAAAATTTCCAGGTCATCTCCGAGTATCAGTCAGGCCGAGGGGACGTAATACCTAGAGGAAACCCAAAAATTTACTGGACTTCGAAGGCCTAAGCCACAGCAAAGCGATATCTGATCGCCTCCAACGCAATCCCGAGGGTCCTGTCTTTCGACCATCCTTGTCCCTCGAGTTTGCTCGAAATTGGGGACTTGAGCAATTCAAAATCTCTCCCAAGTATCATTCTGTGAGAGGGTGGTCATGATACCGAGTGTCAATCATGAAAAGGACTGGACTTCGAAGGCCTAAGCCACAGCGAAGCAATATCTGATCACCACCAATGCATCCCCGAGGGTCCAACCTTTCGACCATTCTTTCCCCTCGAGTTTGCTCAAAGTTGGGAGCTTAATAAATCTGGAGGTTACCCTTAAGTATCAGCCAGGAAGAAGGTTGACATGATACCTGAGTTAAATCAAGAAATTCAAAATAAAGTAGGAGATGAAGGAAGGGTTGAAATACTAGTTTATTGAATGTTCTGGATTACATCACTTGTACATAGTTTAAGATATGGCCTATTATAGGAGACCAGCTGTATTGTATTCCAGGAGTTTGGTAGAGGCTCTTCCTCTTTCGGAATTAAGTAATAAGAACCCTTATCTATTTTATCGTAGACGACATATGGTCCTTCCCAAGATTCGGCTAACTTGCTGGCATTTCGAGGTTTTGATGATTGATTGACACGTCAAAGTACTAGATCTCCAATGTTGAAACTTCGTGGTCAAACTCTTTTGTTGTAGGATTTCTGAAGTGATGTGCGGTACCGGCTAAGGATGGCGATAGCTCGATCTCTGGATTCATCGATCCATAACATGTTGCATGAAAGTTTGAACTCAATATCTTCGTCTGGGAGGTTAGTGTCTTGAGTAGGTACGTCGGATTGATTTTAAAATGCAGCTTCAGTTCCATATGTTAGGAGGAAGGGGGTGCATCCTGTAGATTTCCTTGGGGCTGTGCGATAGGCCCAGAGGGCATGTTGTAACCCATCGTTCTTTCTTTGCATCGACTCTCATCTTAAGACCATCGATGATGGTTTTGGTAATTGCTTCGACTTGACCGTTTCCCTGGGGATAGTAAGGTGTAGAGGGTAAAAGGATGATGCTGTGTTTTTTAAAGAAATTTTTGACTTTGCTACCAACGAATCGGGGACCATTGTCGCATCAAATCATCTGGGGACAGCCGAAGTGAGTGATGATGTTTTCCCATAAAAATTTAACAACCTCCTCTTATCTGGTTTGGCATAGAGGTACCACTTCGACCCATTTTGTGAAGTAATCGGTTGCAGCGAGGATGTTTTCTCTACTACCCGAGGATTTTGGGAAGGGACCAATGAGATTGATAGTTCATTGTTTGAATGGCCAGGAAACTTGACTGAAGTGGAGGTCTTAAGAGGGGCAATGGATAACATGAGCGTGACGCTGACATTTGTCACAGTATTTTGCGTAGTCTGAAGTTTTCTTTTTCATATCGGGCCAAAATAATCCTGGGGTAACAGCTCAAAGGGCCATAGAATGACCAGCAGTATGAGTACCGCAGGTTCCATTATGAAGTTCGGCTAAGGTTTGAGAGGCTTCGGCTTGGGATATGCATCAAAGGAGGACACCATTTGGGGATTTTCGATGTAGTTTGTTTTCGAAGATAGTGTATCTGCGGCCGCTTTCCAGCAAGGTCCGTTTGGCTTTGGGATCATCTGGGAGGGTGGCATTATTGAGGAAATGAAGAAACGGTGTTTTCCAATCATCTGGATCGTGACTCTCGCCCCCAGTATTGATGGTATTGATTTCCATCTGGTCGATACTTGGGCATTCGAGTACTTCGATATGGAGGGTCTGAGATTTTGATTTTCCGAGCATAGCTGCTATGTAGGCGAAGGCATCTGCATGTCTATTTTCTCCTCGAGGGTAATGGGCGATTGTAGATTTTTTGGGGAACTGGCCTATGCGCTGTCGCACAAAAAGAGCGTAATCAGCAATGCGACCGTTAGCTTGGTTTTCTCCTGTGTAATGTCTTTGAACAAGTTGGGAGTCTGTAAAGACTGCAAGTTTGGGAAAGCCAAGGTCGTGTGCGAGGTCGAGGCCATGGATCAAGGCTTTATACTCTGCTTCGTTATTGGAACATTCGAAGCCAAGTTTAACGGCTTTCTATATGCGATCATTAGTGGGTGTTACTAAAACAATAGCAATTCCTGAGCCATTAGGTCCTGCTGATCCGCCTGTGAATAGATGACAACCAGTGAGGGGGTCCCATGGATCTATTATTTTGGGTTGATCTTATGATAAATCATCTTCGTGTTCCTCCCAATCAGAATCTTCGACCGGGAAGTCAACAAGAAAGTCTGCTACTGCTTAGCCTTTATGGGATATTTACTTCTCGAAGGTAATGTCGTGTTCGCCAAGGTATACGGACCACTATTGCATTTGTCTGAATTTTTTCTTTTTTGCTAAGTACCTCTAGAAGTGGATAACTGGTAATAACACGGATGGGATGTTCTTGAAAATATTGTTTTAGCTTACGGGCTAAATAGACAAGTGTGAGGAGTTAGCGCTTATGTTTTGAATATCGAGTTTCTGCGGGGCCTAGGCTTTTGCTGATGAAATATACAGGTTTTTCAATGTTGGAATCAAGTCGAATGTGCATAGAACTGAGAGTGGTTTCTGTGGCAGCAAGGTATAAAGAGAATGTTTCTCCTCCGATAGGTGTGCTGATGATCGGTAGACGGCTAAGATAAGTTTTGAGTTCAAGGAAGGCTTGTTCTTACTCAGGGGTCCAGTCGATCTCGGGATTGTTTTTCTTTTTTGCTTTGTGGACGCCTGGATCGCCTAAGAGAGAAAAGAACCAGGCACATCGATTTGAGGATTTAGAAATGAAACGATTGAGGGATGCTATCCTGCCCACCACTTTTTGGATGTCTTTCTTTGTTCAGTACGAGGGCATGTCTATGAGGGCTCAAATCTGGGTGGGGTCAATCTCTATCCTGCATTAATTGATAAGGTGGCCCAACAATTTTCCGGATGACACGCTAAATTCGCACTTGTCTAGATTGAGTTTCATATTAAACGTGCGAAGTATCGCGAAGATTTCTGAGAGGTCTTGGATATGGGTATTTTCCTGAAGGCTCTTAACATATCGTCGATATAGACTTCGACAGATTTGCCAAGCAAAGATTTGAACATGGCTGTGACAAGGCGCTGATAGGTGGCATAGGTATTTTTAAGGCCGAAGGGCATAACGTTGAAACAGTAAAGGCCTTGTTCAGTTATAAATGAAGTTTTAAGTTGATCTTCGGGGATGAGGGGTACATGATTGTAACCCGAAGCTGCGTCCATCATGGATAGGCGCTCGTGTCCAGCAGTGGCATCGAGGAGTACTGTGATTGTTGGGAGAGGGAAACTGCCCTTCGGTGTGTGCTTGTTGAGGTCTGTTAAGTCGATGCAAATTTGGATCTTGCCATTCTTCTTAGGATCTGCTGCAATGTTTGATATCCAGTCTACGTACTTCACTTCTCTGATAAAGCCTGCGGCTATGAGCTTATCTATTTCAAGGTTCACGGCTTCTCGAGCTCGTAGTGCCAGGGTACGCTTCTTTTGTTTTACTGCTGAGTTATGGGGGATGAGATCGAGGCGATGGTAGACCAGGTTGGGGGCAACACCAAGCATCTTTTGAAATGTCCAGGCGAAGATGTCTTTGTTTGTTCGAAGGAACTTAGAAAGTTTGTGGTGCTCTGACTCATTGAGGAAGGTTCCGATAAATGTTCCCCGACCAGGACCGTCGAGTTCGATATAAATAGTGAGTTCGATGGATGGGGTGGAATTTGTCAAAGTCAAAGGGATAGAAAGATGCTGTGATTGCTATGGGCGGCTGACAAGTTTTTGAGTTTGGTCAATCTCTGGGTGCTCGCATGAGTGGGCAAGGTGTTGAGAGCCATTCAAATTCCAAGTACCCTCGTGATTACTGAATCAAAGGGTCTAATGGAAGGTTAAAGGTATAGCTCGCATGGCGAGAAGCCAATCTTGTCCGAGTATACCGAGGTATTCGGACTTCTTGTCAATGACGATGAAGTTTGTTTGAAGAGTAATGGGGACTGTAGTGATGGGTAGGCTTATACAGCCAACAGTGACTTCTGTTGATCCATTGAAACCTTTTAGTTTGATGTTGGCAGCGGTTATGAGGTCTGTTTTCTTCATGGTTTAGATTGTTTGGAGAAAGAGGACATTAGCTGCGCTCCCAGTATCTACGAGCATTGTATGGAGGACGAGGGCCTCGATCTTAATCATGATGACTAATGGATCAGAATAGGGGAAACGAATGTGTGAAGTGTCACAGTCGATGAAAGAAATACCTTCGAGTCGAGGGTGACAGCTTGATTTTGGCAGAAGGGTAGGAAATTTCTCCTGATAGGTGAGCTTATAACATTCTTCGACGCGCTTTCGTTTCCTCTTGGAATGTCCGCTGTCTATGTTGTTAACTTCGATAAACTTGACTCTATAGATGTGCACCTCGGTTGGGTCAATAGTAGTGGTGGATAGAGATTTGAGGTAGGATCCATCAAGGTAGCTTGGAAGATCAGCAATATACTGGTGCAAACGTCTTGCTCTGAAGATAAGTTTAAGAGAGCGCTGAAGGGTGAAACATTTATTGGTATGGTGACAGTTGCACTTATGGTTGGCACAGTATGATTCACTTGGTCAGACCTCGATGGGGAAAGGGATGCGCCAAATGGGGTCTGCCTGCGTGTGTGGAAGAAGGGTACTGAGGGGGGCAGTGAGTGTAGGCAAAACAGGCCTTGGTCGCTTCTTGCGTGCTTCATTGCTGTTATCAATGTTAGGGCATTTGCGACTCTCAGCCTCCTGTGAAACTAGAGTGATCAGGGTGTGGGAGCAGAGTGGGGGTGTTGCCGAAGTTTATTGAATTTTGTTGTTTATGAAGGCCGGCTCTGTGTGTGGGACTCTTGAAGGCGCTCGAGATCGAAATAGCCGTTGACCTTCGAGAGCATCTCTTCGAGTATTTTTTGTTTGTGGAGGACTAGGTGCCCTTTTACTCGGCTGTGGTCGGGCAGGGCATTCGAATATGCCAAAATAACATTTGAGCAGTCGAGATTTTCTATTTTACGAGATTCGTCGTGGAATCTTCTGGTGAAGGCCTCGAGGGTCTCACTGCCAGATTTTCTGAAATTTAAAAGAGCGTCAACTCTGATCTCTCTGTCTTTGTTTAAGGCAAACTGGGTGATGAAATGATGTGAAAGTTGCTCGAAGTTACAGATTGATCCATTTGGGAGATTGTGGTACCATCGAAGGGGGTTATCGGTAAGGCTCGTTGGAAAAATGTGACATAATAGGTAGTCAGCCATGGACTAGTGGCTCAGGGAGTTTTAGAATTCGAGGATGTGGGATTTGGGGTCTTTGTTACGGTATTTGCTGAGTTTGGGGGCACGAAAGTTGGAGGGTATTTTGATAGCCATAAGATTGGGGCTGATCGGGTTATTGAAGCAGCTCCAGGAGTTTATAACTGGGCTCATGCTAATGCGAATGACGGGTTATAATTTGTGGTCGAAGTCCTGTTGTGTAATATATGCAGGATGTGGGGGAGATTTATAAAATCGATGGTTGTGAGGTCGAATGTGTGATATAAAATCAGTACTGCGTTGGCCGAGCCGTTCCCGAGTAGGACAGCATTTGGGGTGTCTGGAGGAGCAGAGGGTTGAGTCTGAAGAGTCTTCTGTGGGGTGAATCCCGAGGTGAATAGAGCCGATTGAGGGAATAATACGGGGAAAACCTTCGGCACCGGTGTGAACGGGGGGGATCTCGAGGTTTGGTGAAGGCCCTAGGTAGGCGTGAGCAAAGTTGCGCGATGGGTCTGGTACCTGGGACGGGTGAGCAGGTTCCAAGGGCTGTAATCTTTATGGCTCTTAGGCGGCATTGCGCAGTTTGCCGATTGCTTTGTTCTGTCTGTTTTCATCATCCAAGCGGCTATTTCACTCAGTTTCCAGTATCAAGCGGTGGTTTTCACGCTCCTGGTTTAGTTGGCTCTGGTGGCGCTCCTCTGCCTCAATAATTTATTGGGAGAATAAGGCTATTTGGGCAGCTACTCCGTCAATGGAGTTGCCTGCCTGGGTTGAGTTGGAACGGCGTATGGGTGTCATTGAAGACAATCAGTTGAGGTGGAAAACAAAAAGAGGGGAGAAAAAAGGAAGGGAGATTGGTGGTGTGGGAAGCACAGACGGTGCCAATTGTTGGGAACCAACTTTATTTAGAGGCGAAGTGGGTTCTCACAACGTAGAATCAATTTTCAATCATAAGATACAAGTAATTGGCCTAAAGTAAGATCTAACTATAGACAAATACTTGCGTAGAGGCCCGAATGTGACTCTCTACGACCTCTGATGAGGATTTTAAAGGTAGATTGTATTACTTAAGAATAAATAACAGGGTTCGAGTACAAAGTATCTAGGTGGTCGAAGGTAAAATGCAAGGGGTTGAGGACAATTTTTCTAACACCCTCTTGGTTTCCCCTCTCCTCTATTTATAGAGATACAGGAAGTTGAGTCACCAAGTGTGGGTCAGTATTACATGATTACTGTAAGGAAATCCAGGCGAGTTATGGGCCCCGGTCATGTCGGTACTGCCACTACAATATTTACTGGTAATGTCTCTGAATGACGCGGTGGTTGGACCTGCCACTGTAGCTGCACGGGCTAATCATTGTATCATCTTATCTGATGAGGTGGTTGTTTGTCTTATCTTGCTTTGATCATGTATTAGTAAGGTCAAAGAATTTTTGCTGTAGTATATTAATTTGTTCTCAAAGCTTTCTCTGATGTCGAAGCTTCGTCTTCGGGGGATCTCTGGGGAGTCTATTTTAGAGATTGAGTGGGCTTTGATATATTCGAGTATTCTATGAGGTAGTCTTCAACTGACTTTCGAAGGCTACGAGTAGGCTACTGCAATCATTATGACAAAGAAAAATTGCTTCGACCCATTTTGAGAAGTAATCTGTAGACATAAGAGCAAATTTGCGATTTCCCGATGTGGGGTGGAAGGGCCCAATGATATCAATCCCTCATCTTTTGAATGGCCAAAGGACATTGCTAATGTTCAAGTTGAGTGTTAAGCATTTGATGTCTTGAGCGTGGATTTGGCATTTGTTGCATCTTTGAACAAAGTCATCACAGTCTTGTCGCATTCTTGGCCACTATAAACCTTGAGTAAATGCTCTTTGGGTTAATGATCGTCCTGAAACATGAGCTGCGTAGGTCCCTTCGTGAAGATTTATGATTTTTATTTGGGCCTGATTCTGAGAGATGCATTCGATAAGAGGTGCTCCTCCCGTAATCAAATAGAGGATTTTATCTTGGACAGTAAATCGTGGACATTTGGCCAAGAGCGCTCAGGCCTCTTCTTTATTATTCGGGAGGATGTCAGAATTGAGGTATGCATAAAAAGGTCTTCTCCAATCATCTTAATCTTTGTCTTCAACAACATTGATATGCATCGTAGAGATCATATTGAGGATGGAATGTTCAATAACCTCGACCTCCAAAGTTCTCTTTTCACTGCCTTCTAGCATTGCAGCAATGTATGCTAATGCGTCAGCGTGGCGATTTTCGGCTCGAGAGAGGTAAGAGATTGTTGCTACCTTGAATTTGCTCTTCTTTTTTCGACCAAGGCTGCATAGTTAACCATCTTTCTAGAAATTTTGAATGTTTTGTTATAATGATTGGCGACGAGCAAGAAATCGACATAGATAACTATTTCTTCTGCTCCGAGTATTATAGCAAGATCTAGTCCATGATGGATAGCTTCATATTCTGTTTTATTTATGGTAGCATAGAATTTGTGTTTAATTGCTTTTTTGATGCGATGATTGGATAGTGAAATGAGAACGATGTCAATTATTGATCCTCGTGGTCCTATAGATCCATCAGTAAAGAGTCTCCACCCTGTGCTTCGTGACCAGGCGTCGGGCTCTACAATTGAGTCGACGACCAATACTTCTTCGAGTTCTTCCCAATATGGGTCTTTGACTGGAAAATCTGCCAAGAAATTAGCTATTGTCTGTCCTTTAATTGATATTTGAGGTTCGAATGGGATGTCATATTCACCAAGGAATACATACCATTGTTGAACTCTTTGAGATTTTTCATTTTTAGAGAGTACAAGTCTGAGAGGATATTTAGTAATGATCTTGATGAGATGTGGTTAGAAATAAGGTCAAAGTTTCTGAGAGCTGTAGACCATGGCAAGTAGTTGTTTCTTAGTTCTTGTATATCTTTTCTTGGCAGGCATTAGAGTCTTGCTGATGAAGTAGATTGGCTTTTCTACACCATCGTTTCTCGAATAAAGACCGAGCTAATAGAATAATTAGCTATGGACAAGCACATTATTAGTGTTTCACCATCAACTGGAGTGTTCATGATAGGAGGACACCCCAAGTATTATTTAAGATCTTGGAAAGCTAATTCACAATCAGGAGTCCAAACAATTTCTTTGGTCTATTTTTTGGACAGTGGAGTTGGATTTCCACGAAGAAGGAGGTAAAGAAGTTTGCATTGCTCAGATGACTTTGATATGAACCTGTGAAAAACAGTAATTTTTCCAGCAAATTTCTGCACATCTTTCTTTATTCAAGGAGATGGCATTTCCATGAGTACTTCGATTTATGCCTGATCAATTTTGATTCCCCTTTTACTAACCAGATACCCAAGAAATTTACCAGACACAACACCAAATTGGCATTTTTTTTAGGGTTGAGTTTCATCTAGTAAGTACGAAGGATATCGAATATGGCTTGGAGGTTGTTGAAGTGATCTTCACGCTTTAGACTTTTCCAGATTATATCATCGATGTATACCTCCATGATTTTATCTAAATGATCTTCAAACATTTTGGTGACGAGTCACTAGTAAGTGGCTCCTGCATTTTTTGGCCCGAAAGGCATTATAGTGTAGCAGTGAAGACCGCTTTTTGTAATAAAAGTTGCTTTTTCCAGATCTTCTTCTACGAGAGGAACCTAATTGTAACCGGAAGCTGCATCCATAATTTAAAGAAGTTCGTGTCCGGCAACCGTGTCTTGGAGTTGCTGAATCAGTGGGAGGGGAATGTTATCTTTTGGGGTAAACTTGTTGGGTTCTCTGAAATTAACAAAGACTCAAATTTTTCCATTCTTCTTAGGGACTGGACATATGTTTGAAACCCATTATAGATATTTGGCTTCCCTGATAAATCCTACTTGAAGGAGTTTATCAATTTCCTCATTAAGGGCTTCCCGAAGGCGAGGAGCTAGATTTCGACGCTTTTGGACGATTGCTTTACTGTCTGGAAGGAGTTTGAGTTTGTGGCATGCGATGGAAGGATAAATACCAGGCATTTCTTGGAATGACTATGCAAAGATGTTGACATTTCTCTTAAGGAGTTGGATCATGCTTTCTTTCTCTTTGGAAGATAGATTGGAGCTAATAAAGATAGTACGCCCGGGCCCATTGAGCTAAATGGAATCTGCTACCTCGGTGTTGTGATGCTCAAAAATGGGCGGTATTTCCTGCTATAGCTGCAATGCTTTGAGATGTTTTGCCGTATGAGAGATGGTGGCGGTATTCTTGCAGATACATGCAACTGCTTAGCTGCTTTTGATTTCGTAGACTCCATGATCCGTTAGAAATCTTAATGCAAAGTGAAATATAGATGGTACTGCTTTAATCAAATATAGCCAACTTCGCCCTAAAATTCCCAAATATTTAAACCCAGCATCGATGACTATGAATTTAATAAAGGTGGCTTCTGATCCCGCTTGACCTGGCAGTGTGATTTTTCCTGTTCCCGATTCTTTGGAACCGCGGAAACCTGTGACTGCTATTGTTGAAGCTTTCTCAAAATCTTTGGGCCCTAAAACCTCAATTTCCCTTCTGAATAAAACATTTGTGGCGCTTCCTGTATTGACGAGAAGTATGTAAAAGTAGTTTTGTCTTACTTTAAGCATAATAACCAGAGGGTCTTCATGAGGGTACTTGGCGTAGGTGGTGTCACATTCTTTGAAGGTAATGTAGTAAGGACATTATGATTTGCTCGAGCTAGGGAAAAGTTTTGCTGACTTATCTAAGGAGGTCATTTTGTAACAAGATGTAATTTGATTATCTTGTTTCCTTTTCTTCCCTTTTTTGATTTCGATCGTGTAAAGATGGCGAGCTTGCCCTTGGACTTGCTCTTGTTCGACGTCTTATTTTTAGTTTCTTCTTCGAGGAACTTTTGAATATTGACTACATAATTATGAAGCCGTCCAGCTAATAGAATGTGATGAAAAATTCGAATAACAGAATAGCAATTGTCAGTTTGGTGGCTATGCACATTGTGATACTGACATAGAGGTTTATTGGGGATGTCCATAATCACTTGTGGTGCCCGATAAAACTCGTCTCCCTTTATCGGTGGTAAGATAGCGGAGAAAGCTATTGTCATTGGAGGCATAATGGGGACGGGTCTCTCTGGCCTTCCATCACTTTGTCTAGCATTATTGGTGTTTCTTCCGCGTTACTTGGGTGCTTCGGCATTAGTTGACTTTTGGGGCTGAGATGTAAATGTTTCACGAGATTGGATCACAGAGGAGCTCTTCATCTTGTCCATTTTTATCATTCTAATTCGATGTAGTTATTAACAACATCAATCATCTTTGTTACCGTTCTGGGCTTGTACGAGTTGAGTTCTTCTCGAATCTTAGAGTCGATATGCAGGGCTGAGGTGAATGCTGGAACAACGATTTAAGGATCTGAGTTCCCAATTTTCCGTATTTCCTGCAAGAAATGCTTGTAAAAGCTTGCCAAGGTTTCTTTTGCACCATGCTCGTTGAAGAACAAGGAATATACAGTGATCTCTCGCTATTTAGCGTGAGCATAATTTGACTTGAAGAGACGTTGTAGCTAGCTGAATGTGGCGATTGAGCCTTCGGGCATAGTATGGAACCATCTTAGTGGTTCCTCATTCAGACTCATGTTGAATAATCTGCATAGCATGTGGTCGAGTTTAGAGTATAATCCAACCGCTGCTTTAAAGTATCGGACGTCGGTGAGATGGTCAGTGAGGCATGCGTACTGAATAAATTTTTCCATGTGGAAATTATCTGGAATTGATATAACTTCGAGATATGGAGAAATAGGATTTATCTCAATTCTGTAGAAGGAAGATCTTCGGCCCGGATCCTATTGTTTAGGTTGTCCAAGGTGATGAATTGTGGAGGAGGAATTCGTACGGCTGCAACTTGTGGATCAAAATCTCCAAGTCATTCGGGTCCCAATCAATCCCTGATTGGTCTTCTTTCTGGTGGTGGGGGAGTTTGGTGACGGGTGCGTCGACTTCCTTGAGTTGTCGACGCTGAGGATGTAAGTTCAAAGTATCGAGAAGACCTATATGGAATTCTGAATCTAGATCGAGAAGTTCAAATTCATTCTACTCTTAGCTGATCATCTCTTTGGGTCACTCTGAATCAATGATCCCTTCAGGCTTGTGGAAGTAACGTTTGACGGCCAGTGTGTCAATCTTGAGTTCTCTGTAATTTCTCTATCTCTTTCTGATCTGTCCGACTTTGTTAGTCTAGGGCTTTCCTTCTTTTGTCTCTTTTAGCATGAGGAGCCTGATTATGAATGCGCAGATCTTCTAACCTCTGGACTCGGTCGGTTTCCATTTGTCTCTTTAATTCAATCACTGCACCGTGTACATCAATGGCTTCTAGCATCGGGTAGATTTTGTAATTCCTCAGTGTACTAGAATTGCTTCGAAGATTAATATTTTTCATCAAATTTTTTTTAGATCAGAGGTGGTAAAGAAAAGTATGGTATTCCCACAGATGGTGCAAATTGTAATAGTGTGTTTTCAGGAAGGATAATCTTTGCCAATAGTTTTTGTAAGGATGGTGCAGTAATAAGCTAAAATAAATAATATTTTATGTGGAAACTCAGTAAAAGCAAAAAAAACCACAACCTCAAAGAGGATTTTAAAGTAAAATCCAATTGGTTGCTAGTTATTACAAATTATGGAGTGATAGTAAAGTAAGGAAGAGTGAATAGTAAAATTGCATATCTGAATAATCTATTCTCTGCCTGTATTTATAGTGGATACAGGAAATTTACAAAAAGAAGAAGCAATCTCCTGTTTTGGGGGTAGTGGGCAAACTTCGCGGATCACCAACGACTTTTTCTTGACCAGGCATAGCAGCTACTTTAAGTAGGTCGAGGACTTGTGGTAACTTCTCGAATGTTGTCTGTCTTCGACTATATTATGCAGGCTTATCCTTGTCGAATTTGGGAAATATGCTACTACAACTATTTTCCCTTAATCTTCTACACACATCTCTCTCCTTAGCTTTCAAGCAAAACCACAATGTCATCTTCAAGCTCCCAATCTAATTCTAAAAACTACTCTCCATCCTCCAATATGAACCAAAAAGGGAACGTAGTTCCGATGCAATTTGGTGCATATGATTTGTCATAAATGCGTAACCCTTCCCAATATCGTGATCACAATGTTCGACAATTATTTTCACCATACGGCAATTAATTTCTATCTCAAACCCAAGGATATTACCCTCATTACCAAAACCAAGGATATTACCCTTAATTTGATCCTCATACGGGCTCGTACTCTCGACTGGGAAATCCATATTTGTCATCTCAAGCTGGTAGAAGTTCGAGTACCACACCGTTGAGAGGTACATGGGGCTTAAATGATTTAAACCTCAATACATCATCGATTATCTCTCCGGTCATCTCTCTAGTCATTTCTCTGGTCATCTCTAAAGTTCTCAATCTGGTTCTCAAGAGAAGCAAAATGCGCGAAAAGGCAAAGCTTAAAAGAAAGATGGCACCGACACCTATTATAGTTAAGGATGTAGTTGAGGTTGAGGATAAATTTGATGAGGACAATGAAAGATTCATAAACTCCAAAAATTGGTCGCCCGATGTCCTCGCCAATCTCGCATGCGCTTGGACTCATGTCTCTCAAAATCTCCCTACGACGAACAACCAAAAAGCCACTATATTTTGGTTCAAGGTGTGTGACCAATTCAACACATTCTATAATGACTTATCGATGTAGCAATCATACAATGGTGTCAATTGCGCATATAAGGGGCGGCTCAATAAGGAATGTTTGATTTTTAGAGGCATCATTCAAGACCTTGAAAGCCGATATTTTACCAGCATTGAAACGGACGACGTCGCAAGTAATTTAGTTTTTTCTCTCATTCCATTAATTTTGTTCTATAATTAGTACTCATTAGAATTTCGAACATGATTTCTTGAAACGTATGACATACGAAACATTCAAAAAACTACAAAAAAAACCATTTACATTATGGGAGGCTTACAAAGTTTTGGAGCATTGACCAAAATGGTAACAAAATAAGAACATTGGGCACCCTTGCCGTAACGATGTTAGGAAATTAAATTTTAACGATGGCCCGTGTACTTCCGACACCGATCCCTCTACACCTACTTTCGGCACTCCAAATATGGTAATTTTTGATGATTCTATCAACTTGGATGCACCACTATGTGCTTGTGGGGAAGTACAACCGGACGGCCGAAATAATTTAAGGTCAAAGAAGTAGTAAAGAATGCGAGGGACGAGCAGAAGAAAGAAGAAACGGAAGCTAAAGCTAGACCACGAGAGGAACAAAAGTTGGCTAGAGAGGCAGAGATTCAAAGGAGGCATGAAGCAGAGCTAACTAGTAAAAAAGCCATCGAGGATGTGCATATGGTTAAGGTGATGACAACAGACCTAAGTAACCTACTACTGGCACAAAGGCGTTGGATGAAGAAGAAAATTAAATAATATTCGAAGAAGTTGAAGGAGCAGTGTCTAAGTGATGACGATATTTCTAGTAATGAAGATTAATGTAATCCTTAGCATTAATAATGGTTCTAAAGTTTTATGTAATTTTATTATTTCAATAAAATTGTTATTTATGTTAAGTAATCCGTAAAACAAACTTCAAAAAAGTCTCTCAAAATGCATTACAAGTTCAACATAAAACTACAAACTTCGAAACCAAACACATTTCAACTTCAACATAAAACTTCAAACTTCAAAACCAAATATATTTCAACTTCAACATAAAACTACAAACTTCGAAACAAAATACATTACTCTGCCCCTTTTTTATTCCACAAATGCACAATAAGTTCATTCCGTAATTGGAAATGAGCACCATCATTTCCAATTTCATTAATCTTCTCGATGTACTGTGCCAAAGTATTGATCGCATGTCTTGGATTTAAGTCCTTCCAATTCTTCACAGAATTTCTAAACTCGAGATCAATGTCCACTTGCTGGATTTAAGTATAAGGTTCATCTTCGACGATCATGATGTGCATGATTATTCATACATGCATAATATTTGCTAGATCACGTGGCATCCAAAATCGCATACCGTACGCCAATATTTAGACCCTAGCTTGTAATAGCCCAAATACACGCTCTATGTCTTTTCGGCATGCTTCTTATATCTTTGTAAAATATCTTTCGGCATTGTTGGACATATTTCTTATGGTTTGAACAATTGTTTGCCATTTTGTATAGACTCTGTCCACTAAATAATACCCCATAGTATGCGGGACCGTGCCTATGTTATAATTGCATGGCAGTGCAACTCCATTAAACAAGTTGAAAAGCTACCCTTGATGCAAAACGTTCATGTCATTGTTAGAACCAAGCACCCCAAAGAATGTTTTCCATATCCAAACATCTTGTAATGCAACCGCTTTTAAAATTACTGTCGAGATTTTCTTATACCCGGTATATTGTCCTGCCCACCTGGTATGACAATTATTCTATTTCCAATGCATAGAATCTAAACTGCCTAACATCCCCATGAAGCCTCTTGATCCATTCACATTTAACAAGTGTAATGTATCGTTTTAATCGGGAGATCTATGGTATTGAGCTTTAAGTAGTGTTATAATTGTTTTGTAAAATTCTTTTAAACTCAAATTACCTGCAGAC
This sequence comes from Kingdonia uniflora, assembly GCA_014058105.1. Taxonomy (NCBI): domain Eukaryota; kingdom Viridiplantae; phylum Streptophyta; class Magnoliopsida; order Ranunculales; family Circaeasteraceae; genus Kingdonia; species Kingdonia uniflora. Next base: position 85,192 of record JACGCM010001138.1, read on the forward strand.
ACCCCAATCTGAACGTATCCACCTTGAGCATTTACACTCGTACCGTAACATAACATGCGGAGCGCGCACATTATCTTTTGATGTGAGGATAAGCCCATCATCTTAGCGGTATTTTCTTTTTGAATAAAATAGTGTTTGCAAAAATAATATGATCATGAACGCGTTGATACACGCCTTCGCTCATATGGAATCAACGATGAAATGGGATACCGGCATAGACTGGGTTGGTACCAAAATAATCCCGATTAAGGCTAAACTCACCCAATTTATGATTACGGCAGTTCTGCTTATCAATCCTTCCCATTTAACTACCTCCCCGTCTCCGTGATGATGTCGCCCCTTACTCTCTTTTTTTCGCTTCTCCCATCTCAATCATAACCATGTTATACTCGTGCATTATCTCAATTTGACGTCGAAAGATCTCTTAACTTCTGGATGATGATAACATGAATGAGAGTGATGGGTCAAACATGATTAGGTCTTCCAAAATTAGGTCAAACGTGATGGGCAAAATTGATAACAAGATAATAGAATAGAGTTTAGAAGTTGAATAATTTTTAAGAGAATAGAGTTGAGTATAAAAGAGAAAGAATAGAGTGTACAAGATGAATGGTTTTATAGATGAGAAAAACTAACCATTGAGCTTCTTGTCAAACAAGTTTGGTAAAGAAACTAGCCGTTGAGCTTCATGTCAAACAAGTTTGTTAAAAAATCTAGTCATTGAGCTTATTGTCAAACAAGTTTGGCCAACAAACTAGCCATTGAGATGCTTGGGAAACAAGTTTGCTAAAAAATATAGTCGCTGAGGTTATTGTTGAACAAGTTTGCCTAAAACTATAGGCCTTCTGATCACCAAAAAGAAAAACCAAGTATGGAGTGGGGAGGCTTACAAATTTTTATCCAGGATCTAGCCGCGCAGCTCTGAACTGCGCGGCAAGAACTAGCCATTAGCCAAGTTTGAATCTCAACTGTCCACGTGTCTCTATCTGGAGCGTACACTTTACGCACAGTTCAGAACTGCATGGCAGGGGAGCCACTAAAATCTTGATGAGTGTCATCATTCTATTAGCTCAAAGGCTACGCGCAGTTTAGAACTGCGCAGGATCGATCCATCAAAAATTTACCCAGAGGCTGAAGAGACCACCCGCATGGTGGGTTTGGGTTTGCCACATCAGCTCCACCACTTAGCTGTTTTGGGGTAGATTTAAGTAAATAAGGGTGAATTTCTTAATCCACCTTGCCACATCAGAATCAATCTAGCTGATGCAGGTGCTTTTATGCAATAAACATTTTTTGGTAAAATATATATGTTACATTACAATATTGCAAGATAATCACATTTCTTCAAAAAAAATCTCTCTTAAGAATTTCTTCGAACAATTAAACCTCCAAAAACAAATTCCTTTCTCTCTGACCAAAAAATCCATTAATGGAAGGTAGTTTGAACTAGTTTGGTCAGAAGGGTGATGAAAAAGTGGTGGGGCTTTCTTCCAAGTTATCTTCGTCATACCCATTAAAGTTCAAGCTTATGTTGGGTCTTCGTTTGAGTATTGTGGGTGATGTTGCGAAAATTAGTACAAAGCCTTAATTCGAGCGGGGTCTCACCAAAGTACAACCATTGTTGATTCACTGGAAGTCCTTTGTAGTATGCAATCGTCTCCTTAAGTAACCAAATGGTATTGTCACCATATATATGCCATCTGAATCAGTGCTCGACGAAAGGTATTTATTCACGAATATAATCCTTCAGTCTCACCCATGATTTCGATCAGATTGGACTATAGATTTTGAAGCTAAGAATGGATGAGATAATGATGCACTTATAGGAAATGTTGTCGCCATCTACTTCTGGCACAACAGTGTTACTTCTTTCCTGCTGTTGTTATTAGTACAAAAAAAGGTATTGATGAAGTTGTTCATACCTCTGGTAATGGTAATGGTGTCAAGTAATCTTGATTGGTTTATCAATGGTGGGGGTGTTTAATTATCTGTATTTAATGGTTTCCCACGATATCTCTCCAAACATTTATCTCTATAATTGATTCCTCCTCGACAATTTGATTCAACACCACACCGATGATCCTGATAACTTTAAAACCCCCAGCACAAGTTCTTTGTTGTTACTCAAAATCATATATTAAACCCAAATTCACTCAATTCCAAGAAATCAACAAACAAAACATCCCCAACCTCAATGGATCATTTTTCTTTGATTTTGATTTTCCTCTGAAGTTCATATTAGAATTTTGTTTTGTACGAGTGAAAAATAGCACAAAAAGTAAAGTTGGGAAAGGAGGAAACGTTATTTGAAGCAATGAGGGTATCTTGGGCAGTTAACATAAATTTGTATGGTCAAGAGAGTCAAGCCAACTTAGCATAGTGTCAAAGCACAAAGTGGAGTATGAACCACAATATTTAGCACTTTGCAGGGAAAATCGTAATTTTACCTAAGTTATTTGGTGAGGTAAACACTAACTCGCCGTAATTTTTAACAATCGGATAACTCCTTAGAGCATCTCCAATAGATAAGGTATGTTATTCCAGCTTAAATACTAGTATCCGCAATAACATACCACTTTGCTCCAACAAATTTCTCTCCAAATGGAATTTTTTTATTAAAATTGGGACCCACAATATTATTTTATGTGAGTGCGAGAAGATTTTTATTAAAAATTGGGACCCACAATGTTCCTTTATTAGAGAGAAAAAAGAAAGAAAGATAAAAAATATTTGTAGGGGGCCCACGAAGGTAGTATGCACATACCACTCTTCAAGTTCCGAATTTGCATACTTTGGAGGGGTATGGGGGTGAGTATGTTGAACACCATATCCCTGTTGGAAGGGGTTTTCACAAAAGTATGTGAAAAGTGTAACAGTATACCATGTTGTTCGTGATGCTTTAAAAATAAAAAATTAATTAAAATCTTTTACAGGGAATGATAACTTATGAGAAAATATCTTAAGCTTAATTATTTATGGGAATATCTTCATCTAATATTGGATATTTTATGGGATGGTAATTAATGACTTTTGTTGTCTATAAAATCCTCCCCAATTAGTTGGGTGAAATATTCTCATTTGGCATTTGTTTTAAACGTCGTACAAGGAAGAATGAACATTACTTTGATTGCTACAATTCTCATTTTCTTCACAATTCTATCCACCATCTTAAAAGGTTCGCTTCATTATTAGCTTTGGAATTTATGTTTAAAATCTTCAAGTTGGTGTTGTGTTCTCGTCTCAAATTTTCAGAGATGATACAATAATTTGATTTGTTATACATAGTTACTTCATATAAAATAAATATGCCATATGGGTGATATATTTTAAAGGTGTGAGAATTTGTGATAAATTTTGCTTGATCTTGACTAATCAGTTTACTTCCACATTGTCTTAGAAGCTCATGTCGAATGGGTGTATACATTTCCATGCACTTAAAATAAGGATTGAAATTCTATGAGCTTGTATTTAATGTACTTTGAGAAATTAAGTCAAAACTATTCCAAAGTATCAACGTTCTAGGAATAAACATATTCAATCAATAGCTATAACCAGGAAATAAATGACACATGCAATTTTTAACCATGTGGAAACTCCTTACACGGGAGAAAAACTACAGGTCAACCAAAAATTCACTAATCAAAAGAGTTGCAATCTAAAAAACAATTACAGACTCGATAAACCCGTTTCATGATTATCTCTCTTCTGATCTAAGCTTCACGCCATATCTCATTCGTTCTCGTCCCGACACTCCTTAATATCACAACAAGGACCACCTTACTCGAATCACTCAAGCAAATTATAAGTGAAGAAGAATTGACTAATTTAATATCAAAATAGAGGTTTCAAACTTTCTCTCTTTAATCACGATTAGTGTCTCGGATAAAGAATAAATAGTCCTAAAAAACTCGGTGAAAGAAAAGACAAAACAAGGTTTGTTTAAATAGTAAAAACAGTATTTTATGGCATCCGTTCGAACGAAGTATCAAAATAAGCCTAAAAATCAAGGTACTTAAAACTCTTCAAAATCTTTTCTTTTCATAGAAGTCGTTTGAACGACCCTAAAATTTGTTCGAACGAAGTATCAAAATAAGCCTAAAAACCAAGGCAATTAAAACTCTTCAAAAAATCTTTGCCCAGAAGTCGTTCGAACGACCCTAAAACTCGTTCAAACGAAGTATCAGCATAAGCCTAAAAACTGAGGCAGACAAAACTCCTTAAAAACTTGTTTTTTCCCATAAGTCACTCGAACAACCCTTAAACTCCTTCGAAAAAATTATCAAAATAAGTCTAAAAATTGAGGCAGTTAAAACACTTCAAAAACATGTCTTTTCCCTAAAGTTGTTAGAACGACCCTAAAACTCGTTCCAACGAAGTATCAAAATAAGCTTAAAAATCGAGGTAGGCAAAACTCTTCAAATACTTGTCTTTCCCCAGAAGTCGTTCGAGCGAACCTAAAAAACGTTCAAACGAGCTAACCAAAATTGTTTTGAAAACAGAACAGTTAAAAAGTTTGATTCTTCTAGTTTGCAAAATACTTTTTCTAAGTTAAAACAATTTGGCTTTTCCTTTAACAATGATCTACTTACCAACTTAACTTCTCAAGCGTTGGTTGTTGATAACTTGTTAGTGGTCCTGATTCTATTATTGTCTTCGACTGAGATAACCATGGAACTCAACATACACGAAATGGGATAAACTAAAACCTTTCAATCTTCCCCTTTGGCTCATTTCATGAAAAAGTAAATTTTAATACTTCCTAGACATAGAGACCAAGATAATAGAAATACACCACCCCTTTCATCAATAGGTTCAATCTCTAGACCTCTCCCACAAATGACATCTTCTATACTTCAAAATGTACCAAATAGCTGTTATTTATTATATACACACTCAGCAAGCAAGTTTATGATACGTGTGTAAAGAACTTGCAAAATCTCTAAGAACTGAAAAACATGATCATAAAATCATCAAATAAGAAAAACATGATTATATTTTTTTATTGTGTTATCCTGTCAGGGATACTTATCTCAGCCTCTTTTTGTCATGAAAAAAAACAAATAACAACCCTAAGCTACTATCTGAAATAGAGAGAAATTAGATCCACTTGACAAATAAAGAAATATAAGATAGCATGAAACATACTTCCAATGTCAGTATATGGATTATTAACAGAGGTACACCCAGAACAAAACTACTCTGACAAAAGTGAAACAAAGGATAAAACAAAATAGAAAACATAAGTCTAGTCTGGATATCATGTGCTATCAAATATCCCAAGACCCAGTACCCCAACAAAAATCACGATGCCCTTGTAGCTGACGAAGACTCCAAACATCTGTCTTTATTATACCCAGCCGTGTATCAATATCTCCTAGCTTGGTCTTCAAAGCCCCCATATTCACTGTCAAGGTCTGAAGCATGCTCCCAATATCCTGAAGAGTAAACACCCCCTGAGTCTGTAAAACTGAGCTAGAAGAACCTATGTGCCCACCTAGGGAAGTTGACTCAGATGGTAGTACAGAAGGAAGATAAGATACACTCTTATGGCAGTTATTGGCATCCAATATCTCCATTTTCGTATCCTCTTACTCATTAAGAAACAACTTATAACCATCCGCTGTCAAAATATACATTACAAGATGGGCAAAAGGTAATAAACTTTGAGACGCCATTTTGGGGCTTGCATCTCTATGTTAATCTTTTCAATGATGATGTTAGTGATATCGATTTCCATATCATTCTTGAAGGCATAGAGAAATACTTTCATCCACTCAGAGAGTTCATTCTTTTGGGATATTGGTATGATATTGGTAATTGCAATGTTATACACGAGGCGTGACTCATCATCTAACATCTTTTAAGAAATAATCTTTGTTCCAGTATATATTTTGATTAGTGATATCAATAACCATTTCATTCAGTTCAGGAAGAACGAAATTCTCACTCTCAGTAGTAGAAGTTTGTCACGGATAAGATGTCACTGGCCAAATACATTAAGGATATGCAATATATTGAGAGGATCTAAAACCTAAAGCTATATAAATTCTACCCCGATTTACCTTATATTCCGCCTCATCAATAGTGACCGTAAAAGTTAAATTTTAAAGTGGATGGATAGACTCAACTTGCAAAGAGTCATAGAACAACCAAACAAGTCGAGGATACACCTTTCCAGTAAAAGTAAGAATTTTTGTCCATACTTTTGCCTAGAACGTGGCAAACACCCTATCCCCCTCCCTCCCCCCTAGTAACTCCATTAACTTCAGAAAAACTGTTGACATCCGCTAGTTGTTCTTTCACAATCGGTCTATCTTTAAAGCCTTTTACGTGCTCCAATAATTCGGTTAAGCTCTTACTCATTGACCATCCAGAAAGATAGTTTTGTCAAGGCGTAGTCGTTTGGTTTCTGTTCAGCCCTTAGGTACCATATTTTACTCAAAACAAACTTGAATGCACAAGTCAAAACCCAACACAAACCAACGTTGTAAACTCGTCACCAAATTATACCCCAACGAGTATAATCACAATCAACATAATTGTAATTATCAACCCAACAATATGGCAATGCAGCACCTTCTAAACGTAACCCAACTCGAAAACCCACCTGCAAATTAATACCCAAGCAATAACACAACAACTACTGTGAATTCGTCAACAAATTACCACCACACTAAACCATAATCACCACCTACAAGTCCCCAGTCTCCACAATACAAACTACTCCCAAATACTTCAGGCACAACACAATCTACCAAGCACACCCAAATTTAACAAAAAAAATACTAATATAGTCCCTCCAAGCATAACCCAACCATCACAAGCAACCCAAGATTCAATTACAAGCACCCAAACAGTCACCATAACCGTAAAACCCAATGTGACGAATATCGCAAGTAAATAAAACAATTGTGACAAGAATTCTAGAATTGGATGCGGAAATACCACACAAAGATTAGAATTCAGCTTATCGTATGGAGAGCGAGCTGAGAACGTGAGATATTGAGTAATTTACAAACCCTGGAATAATACCTTTGAGAGGCAGTTCTACAAAATTCGCAATCTAAACTCTCGCTGAAGAGCAAATTAAAGTTACTATTTCCTTTAGAACTCAACAACGATGCATTTGGAAGATACAATTAAAGTTCTGATTATGAGTAAAGGAGTGGGATAGAGAAACCAGTCGGAGAAAAAAATTAGGAGAACTGATTTGAAGAAGACAAGAAATAAAAAAATGACATAGAGACAGGTAGGGGATGACCAAACCCCATTCTCGTTCGAACGACCCTAAAACTCATTCGAACAAAGTATCAAATTTTGCCTGAAATTGAGGTCATTTAAATAAGATGATACTAGACAACAGTCATTCGAACGACCCTAAAAATTGTTTAAACGACATATCAAATTTTTGCCTGAGAACAGAAGTAGTTATTTGAGATGAAGTAAGTCAAAAGTCGTTTGAATGACTCTAAAACTCGTTTGAACAAATTAATAGAAATAGACAAACTCAAAAACCAAAAATAAGTACCCAACAGTAAGAATATACTAAAGACCCAAGATAAGATCCACATACTTTATAAGGTAAACTACTAGAAACTACCAAACAAACTCCCCCTCAAAGCATTTAGAGTCAAATATAAAGGCACAACAGATGCATGACATATCAAGAAAATATTATTGAGATATAAACGAAACAATACAAAAGAACTCGGTGTGTGTGTGTGTGTGTGTGTGTGTTTTTAAATCAAAATTTAGGTATTTAAACGTATTAAGGTCATTATATTAGAAATATGAATTAACTTAGGCCTTTCATGGTTGGTTACTCAAAATCACTGAGAATTTACTAGGAATCACTCTGAGGAAATATGATTATGGGTAAAATGAAATGAAAAATTCATATTTCAATCAAACATCGCAATTGTACTAAAAGATCTCATGTAAAGAAGATAAATTATCATTAGTGGTGTCAAGTTAAATTCCATAAATTTTCTAACTATCATCTCCACTAAACCGATTGCACTAGACTTATAATCAAATAAGTATTTTAAGGCTGTAAAGTAGGTGAAGGTATGCTAGTGTTGAAGCAGGTATTTTACTAGCATTCTGATGACAGAAGTAATTCCCACCTTCATTATGAGTATCGAGAGACCTCCTTCCTCCGACTCCATTTATTTATTAACAAGGTGATAGTTCAAGAAATATGCTGGATGTTCAAGTACTATTTGATTTATGCTTTGGAAAAAAAATTATCACAAGCAACACTAATTTACACAACTCCCCTTATATTTTATCACTTAATGTCCTCAGAACAAAGGGCTAAAAGGGAATTGTCTTACATAAAGAAATGGCTTATTTTAGGCTCAAAGGGGAGGAAGTGATTAAAAATTTTGGGCTAGGTATTTAAAGGCCAAAGAGGGTGCAATAAAAATGCCTAAAATCATTTCCTAACCCTTATACAAGCTCTTGTTTCACCTCAAATCAAGTAAAGAAAATGTTCTAGTATATTAACTTGAATTAGATGGCACCACCAACAATTGATTAATGCATGAAAGTGATGAGATCATAAAAAGAGAGATTTTGCTAGAGAATTCATTTATTAACACTCGAAGCTTACACAAAAGGCTTGATCCTCATGTAATGTTAGGTAATAAAATATCCGCATTTATCCTCAAGGTTTCGACATACGACTAAATTCAGGAATTGTTGACTCTAGTGAAGATAAATTGTACCAAGTAGCTCAAACATTAGATGAATATACCACAAACATATAATTTTGATCAAATATGTATATGCTTAGTGAAGATAGACTTTGATACAAAAATAAAGGGAAATAACAATCACTACAAAAAATATGATTATTAGGGACCAGATATTAGAGACGGAGTAAAATTTGTCTCTAATAATAAAATATTTGGGACGGTTTTGAATCAGTCTTAAATATTTTAGTTTATAAGACAAAAATAATTACTATGTCCCTAATAATATTAGTTTAGGGACAGTTGGATTTGGCCGTCCCTAATTGTATAAGTTTAGGGACTCTTGGATTTTGCCGTCCCTAATTGTATTAGTTTAGGGACTACCGGACATGGCCGTCCCTTATAGTTAAAGTTTAGGAGTGGATAAAAATACTACGAAAACGAAAATGCCTAATTTCATGCACAGAAGTTAACTCCCCTTCCCTGCAATCCTTTTTCCCTCAACTCTCTGCGCACTACACAAAAATATTAAAATTATCACAGTCTCTTTTTAATTTTACCACGGATATATATCATGGTAACCTTTGCACAAGACTTGTCCATGGAAAATTTCCTTATTGTCCATGGTTATTTTGATTTCTCCTTTCCCCTCACAGTTTATTGTATTGCTGGAGTTAATAACTTCGAAGATAACCAAAACTTGGACTCTCCAGTCTCTACCTACGCTATTTTTTATCTAAAACTTGGGAATTTTTAATTTTTTATTCTGAAGGCGAGGAGGGAGAGAAAGATCATATCCTGGAATCAGGTTTCCCTTCTTTTTTCTCTCATTATTTTTTATGTTTTGACCTTAGATTGTTCATGATTTTGGTGTACTTGTTTTTAGATCTTATAGATTTTCTTAGATTTCTTGATTTTTGTTCTGGTCTTTGTGTGAAATTTCAATTGATTTCGGTTTTTGATTGACCTAGATATCACAAATCATTTTTATAATTTTGGTGCAATCATGAAATAATGAAATTTGTTGCGATTAGGAGTCACGATGATAGGATGAATCTTGGTGTCTATCGTTTTTAGTTTATTTGAGGAATCTAGGTATTCTTTAAAACTTATACATTTTGGCTTTATGGCATTGTGAAATAAATAAAAATCCCACAGATTTACTTATTTGACTTTCTGTTCTTAGTCCGACTAGGAAATAATTCAATGAGAAACTCAAATTCTCTCAAATTTATGCTTTTAATTGAACTTTTGTTTACGATATTTAACATGTTGGAAAACCTTATTTTGTTTATTTACTTGTAAGCCATCACTGCTAGAAAAATAACCAAAAGCCATCGTCAAATTAAGTTTTAGCCACGGTTGTGTATGTGGCAAATTACTACGAACTAGGTCGTGGCTAAAACTAAATATTTGTGGCCAAAAAAGTTCCCACACTAAGTTTTCGTGACCCAAAATCAATTTTGGTGCTAATCCGTGGCTAAAAAAAGTGGAAACGTGGGATTCTAAAAGCCAAAATCAATTTCCCCACTAACATATTTTATAACTCAATCTCCTCTCGATCTCTCTATTTCTTCTCTGCTCAAGACTAATCTCTAAATTTTTGAGGTACAAACATATTTCTCCCTTAAATTCATCTCTTCAATCAATCTGTCTCCATTAATGGCGAAACCTAATTTGTGTTTTTGTTATTGGATCAGTAGGTTCGATCAACTTTTGAATTTTATTGGGTGAAATTGAAGTACCAAGAACTCGATTGAAGCTTAGACATTCCTAATCGAAATTATGGCTTTGAAATCAAGGTAGTTAATTGATCTCTCTTTCTCTTTCTCTCACTCACTATATCCATTTTTCTAATTAATTTTATGGGGTTAATTGTAGTTCTGCGAACTTAATTGAGACCTGAACCTTGCTTATCAAATTGAAGATTTGAAATCGAGGTATTCATGATTTAGGTATTTTTTCTTTTCAAACACTCTTGGTATTTAGAAACTGTGATTGTAGTTAGATCTCTAAATTTTCATCTGATTGTAGATTGGTTTGTTTATCTGTATGAATCGGTGCCATATTTTGCTAAAATTTTGATTTTTGCTAGAGTTTTAGATTATGTGTTTCGGTAATGTGGTGCTTGTACCTTTTTTCTTGTTTTCTTTGCTTGTTTGTGTAAATTGATAAAAGTATTCAATTTCGCTAAGAAATTGTTGAAAACTTGTCATGAGGGAAGCAAGATTTTTTTGGCATTTGATGAGGAGATGATTATGGGAAGATTTTACGTCATTTATGATAAGTTAAATCAAGCCTTGGATGGTATGCCTTATGACGAGCTTGGAATTTCAGATGAAGTAAAAGAACAAGTTGAGCTAATGCGCGTGCAACTTAGAAGAGCAGCGAGAGAAACCGATACTCATGATATCGATCTTGAAATGGATATGATGGTTTTATTTTCTAAAAATGATGATCACAATACTAACAGTGCCATACTGGAGAGACTGGCAAGGAAGCCACAACTACACACTGTCCCGGACATGAAGACAGAAACTATTGCCATAAATGGCTCTGTATCAGCGCCCTCGTTAGCTTTCTTGGGAGTTTCCACTTCCTCAGCCTCGTCAGCTTCAATTTCCTCATCTATTGTTGCATCAGAGCTGATCTTGAAGCTCATCTTTACTGAGCTATAGATCCTATTGGCGAATTCCTTAGGGTCATTAAGCACGAAACCACTTTTCAGAAGAGATGTTTGGTACACAAGCTTTGCAGTCTGCTTTACGCTCTCATCCTCAGGGTCACTGATCACCCTCTCCCGAAGCTCCTTAATGATCGGGTGTCTTGGGTTGATCTTAAGAACCCTTTTGCCACACATGTATGCCTGCTTGTTTGCATCTGGAGTCTGTTATTGCATGATCCTCTCCATATTAGGACTCTACCCATACTTTGATGTCACTAAAACTCAAGGACTGTAGTCCAAACGGTTACTAATCTTCACTGAGTCAACATTCTCACTAACAAAAACATCCTTCCAACATTTCGTCAAGTCCTTGAAGGTATCCTTGGCTTCTTTGTCCTTTGAATCCTTTCCAAGTTTCAACCCCTCCTTTGATACATTCTAGAATTTCTTGTCTTCAAATTCCATTAGGTATTGCATCAGATATTCATCAAATAGATCTGTAAAGAAAATAGCCTCATAATTCTTTTTTGTGAGTCTCTCAAGGAATAGGGATTTCTCCAGTTGCTCCTTGTTGGTTCCGGTTATGTAAAAGTTGTCCTTCTGCCCTGCTTTTAGTCTCGAGATGTATTGATCCAATGATGCTAGCTTTCTTCCTGATTTTGTACTTTCAAATCTGATAAGTTTTAAGGGGAGAGATTCAAAAATAAGAGCTTATAATGCCAGTAATAAAATTGTTATCAATCAAAGAAATACTTCCAATACTCATAGTGGTTTCTCCAGAAGTGATGATCACGCTGAAGGATTATCATTCATAAATAATAAAGGAAACTGCTTAGCAATCCAGAGACAGTTATCACAACTTGAAAGACAACAAGCCCATCTAATGAACATGTTGCAGGTCTGTATAATTTCTCGGTAGGTAGAGCCTTGGAGTAGAAAATTTTGGTATATCGCAGTTTATACCATATGAAATATGCACGGTATATCTACCCGAGAGCCTAGAATATGCAGTTATTGTCTCATAAATTATTATATACTATAGAATAATTGTCGACTCATGATCGCTGATATATATCGATGATACAATAACCCATCATACTGCTTGAGTTCAGAATATTTGGAGTTAACCTATGTTATATTTTAATTTGTCCAATATATTGCCACAGTAGAAAATATTTTACCTTGGGCAGAACATGAGTTTGAACTCAGCTTCTTACACATTTTTTTCTTAATTGTAGGACTTCATGGGTGGGTCTCATAATTGCATGATAACATTAGAGAATAGAGTACGGGGTCTAGAGAGAGTTGTTGAGGATATGGCTCAAGATTTGGCAGGATCATCAGGTAGAAGTCCTACTACTTTAATGAACACGTTCGAGGGATCCTCTAATAGGGTTTTAGGAAAATATAATGACTTCCCTAACTATTCTGGCAATAAGTTGGGCAGAGCCAGTGATGGTCGGGTTACTTTTTCAGAAAGATTCCTATCATCTGATTCCTATTCATATGATGCTCCAAGAAATGGGCATATGGGGAGCTCTAGAAGAAATCTTGTTGATGTTAGGTCACCTATGTTAAAAAATGGTTGCAACCAGGTAGGAAATAGGAGAGCTTGGGACAAGGGATCGAGGTCCATTAGGCTCGGTGAGGGCCCTTCGGGTAGTAGTGTCTGGCAAGCTTCAAAAGATAAGGCCACTATTAAAACTATCCGGGGAGCTGGAAAAGAAGATGGTCAATCTCAGGGTCCAAAATGAGTTGCTATTCTGGAATTAACTGTAAAAGTTACGGAAGATGAAGACGGTGCTCAGGATACGAGGGGAGTCTGGGCGTCTTGAAGTAATGTCATGGATGTACTTCATGTGGGAGATATGGATACAGCTTATGCTGAAGTCTAATCTACAGGGGATGATCTCTTACTCGTGAAGTTGATTGAGAGATCGAGTTCTATAGTGGATCAACTTTATTGGAGCTATAGTACTATTTTTCCTCTTCTTTATTTTTCGCAGAATATTGTAGAGTCCAGTTGGATCTCTTGTATTATAATGTTTCATTTATGAAATTTGAATGATATGGATAATGGTTTTCAAGTCTTTGAAAATGTCTAATAATTGCTTAATACAAATAGGGTTTCTCCCAACTCCTCTCCTCTTCTTCAATTTGTAGCCGCAAAGACACGCTGAAAGTAAGTATCGTAAAGAAAGAAAAATTATGGTAAATTGAACAGAAGTTAATGATTATGTAGCTTATCTAAATTTTGATATGTCCACTGCCCTTTCTCTTAAGAGGATATGTGTTTGGTAAAACCTAATTTTCGACTACGAAAATTGGTAAAACCTTGTCAGCTGCATAATTGACAGTGGGGATTGATGTGCCCTGCGGAGACACTAGAAGGACATTCGAGTTCTACAACAAAGGGCATTGTGCTTTACTACCTCATATAGGTTTAGCTATTTTGTTTATAGTTTCCCAACTGTCTTTTTTTTTTTTGAAGGAGTCACCCGATGAGGGTGGTTGGCATGAGCTTGTCATTAATGGGTATATAGAATACGTTGATACAGAAGAAGATGAAACTACTATATATGACTTAAGGTCAGCAATATTTCTTTCCAGGCTCTTCTTATTACTTTTGCTTCAGTCAATCATGTTTCTTGTGTTTACTCCAAATGTTATGTAAGCTCCCAGTATTAAGTTTTTCATTTCAGGTTTTCACAAACTCCAGCTGACGTTCCTTTACAAATAAACAAGGCCAACTCCAACAAGGTAAGTCTGGATTGTAGCTATGACTACTTTGAAATAAATTGCATAATAGGTCCGGCTGAACCAATGATATTTTTAACAATTAGGAGATAATCATCATGAGGAAGGTCAGTTGAAGAATATCAACGAACACATGGCAAGAACATGGATTTTCTTTCAATAGTAAGATTTTTATTCGTTTGGTTAAACCTATTTTCTTAGTGCAACATGTTCATTAACAATAATTTCACTGTTTAGGCAGCTTCTAAGGTAGAATAGCTTATGACATTAATGATCTTCTGACACGCTACAGAGTATGTTCATCTTCCTTTAGTTATGCGACTAAGAAGAATCTTTATATTTCATTGTGAAGCTTAACACCGTTATGATAAATATTTTCTTCAGTACATTTTTATATTTCTAAAAAGTCACATTTCACCTTATTTGTTTGATACTCCTTATGCATTATTATTTATTAAAATTATAGCTGATTTTACTTTTATAGTTAAGGGTTTTGGTAGTGATTGCTCTTAAATATTAGGGATAATGGATATCATTTGTGTCGTACAATATACTGATAATATAGTTGCCCTTGCTAGAATAGTTGTAGTTGGGATATTTTCAAGCACCATAGCTATCATATCAAGAATTGACCCCACATCTCCAACCTTATTTGAGAGTTCTGCAAGGTAATCTTCTAAAGCGGAGTGAAGATTAGTATTTGAATTAATACTAACATCCTTATTACTCGATGTTTCCAGTAAACATTACATGCATTTCCTTAAGTGTTTTATTAGATTACTTATACTGCACCAACGATTCTAACAGATCCATGGAGCTTTGCTTGTTGTGCAAGTTGTGTGGTGATATTAATAATGTTGACTTGCATATTGCGCTGATTGAGACAACGTTCTTGTGATATAATGCTTTACTAAGATTGACAAAGCACATGGCTATTTTGCCTTGACTTCTCCATCTGCAGTTTTCACCATGAGCGATTCTCGATTCTTCAACAGACAAACATGTAATCTTCTTTGGTGAGTCATTTTTCCCATAACCATTTTCATTATTAACAATCTAAACCCATTTTGTTGTGGCTAATCCGCTCAGATAGTAAAGTTTACAAAATTTCTATAAGCTTTTTGAACTGTTCTTCTTTTACATAAATAAGGTACAACGCAAAACTTATGGTCTTTATATTTGGCTTTATTCATATAGGAGATATGCATTGCTTCAGACTGGGAACTTCATTTATATTCTCAAGGTGAATATAATTTATTTAATTTCCCTAAAAGTATTCATACTCTTTAATATTGTTTTCAATCTTCTATTATTAGTCATGGATCATACATTCAATTCTGGGATGCTCTGTTAAAATAATTTAGGCCCCGAATCAGTGTTACCAATAGTTTCAGTTATATAAAATATTATTTCACAATGAAGAAGTGAATAAGATATCAAATACTTCTTAAAAAACAAAAAACAATTATCAATTTGTTATTTTCAGTGATTAGGTTGTGGCTACATTAACATAACACTTGTCTATTTGCATTGCGATAACTCATATAAAGTCCATATGTAGTTTTAACAGTACTAAAAGGCTATGGCATGTTACTAGTTTTTTTGCTCTGCCATATTTTTGCAGTTTGAGATTGTACAACTGATTTTCACTTGCTCCATCGTTGGTCTCCATAGGATTAAATAGTTCAGTTTACAAAATTTTCATAGGCTTTTTGAGCTGTAATTCTTTAACATTAATAAAGTACAATGCAAAACTTAATAACTTTATATTTGTCTTTATTCATATAGGAGATATGGCATACTTCAGACTGGGACTTCATTTATATTTTCAAGGTGACTTAGGATGCTGGACTTGTAACTCTTCATGTAAAAATAATAATTTCATTGTTATTGTTTTCTTTTCAATTATTTTTGATATGACCTTTAGTTTCTTTTGTATATCAAAGGGTACATTTGTAATCATTTTACCTTCTTTTAAATTAACTTGTGGTTGATGAATGATTTGTACTATCTAATAGGGGCGTGATTTAAATTACAAAAATGCTACATTTAGCATTACCTTCTTTTAAAGAAACAAATCAGTTTAAAATGTTATGTATTAAAGACGGATGGAACAATCCGTCTTTATTAATATTGGTGCTAGTGGAAAAATTTGGCGCCATACTTTTAGAGGCAAACAATTCAGTCTCAAATGTTGTTTATTAGAAACAGAATAATCAGCCCCCAATAATATTAGCGCTGGCAGGAAAATTTGACGCCATACTTTTAGAGATAAACAAATTTATCTCAAATATTGTGTATTAGAGACAGAATAATCCGTCTCCAATAATATTGGCGCTGGCAGGAAAATTTGGCGCTATACTTTTAGTGACAAACAAATTCGTCTCAAATATTGTGTATTAGAGACAGAATAATCCGTCCCCAATAATATTGGCGCTGGCGTGAAAATTTGGCGCCATACTTTTATAAACAAACAAATTTGTCCCTAATATTATGTATTAAGGACGGTTGAACACCGTCCCTAAAAGAGTTAAAAAACAAAGACCTTTGGAGACAAATTTTTGTCATCTTTAAAACAGTCCTTAATAGTATTAGAAATGGATGTGTTCATCTCTAATGTATTTGGGACACCACCCTAAAGGGACAATACTTTACCATCCCTAAAGTCATCCCTAATAGCTGTAGGGACAAATTAGTAGCCTTTTGGGAAACATTTTTGCCATCCCTAAAGGTGGCTTTTCTTGTAGTGAATAAAAACAAAAAAAAAGATAAATACCTGAAGCTGCCACAAAAGAACAATGTAAATAGCCAGGATGATCGAAGAGATTTTCTCAATAGAACATACACCAATAGCGTATCTGAGGGCTTCAAACCGAAGAACATCCAAAGGTTTGGTGAAGAGATCAACTAGCTGGTTCTCCATACCAACATACTCAATAGCCACAATCTCTCGCTCAACAGGGTCTCAAATGAAATGAAATCTAATATCATTGTGCTTGGTCCTCGAATATTGTTCAATGTTCTTGAAATATTGATAACACTTGGTATTATCACAATAAAGTGATATTACTCCTTGAGTCGGACCGTAATCGTGTAACATTTGCTTCATCCAAACTAGTTAGGTACTACAACTTCCTTCAACAATATATTTTACTTCTAAAGTATACTGCAAAATGCAATTATGTTTCTTACTTTGTCATGCAACAAGATTGTCCTAATGTAATAGCATCCTCCAAAAGTGTTCTTCCTTTCAACAAATTTTTTTTCCAACTAGCATCTGAGTATCCAATAATCTCACACGTAGTATCTCGTGTACACTACAATCCAAATTTAAAATTCTTAGAGACAACAAATAATTCATTTAGCAACGTGTAAATGAGACTCTTTAGGACTTACCTGATATCCAACACATATGCAAGCACTGAACACAATATCCGGACGACTAGATGTAGGATACAACAAGCTTCCTATCATACTCTTATACGTCTTCTGATCAACATTAGTACTAGAAAAATCCTTACTCTATTTAGTGGTAGTACTCATTGGTGTCCTGGCATGTTTCGCAGAATCCAGACCAATCTTTTTTATAAGATCCTTCCATAATATATTTAGATTGAGATACAAAAATGCCATACTCCCGTTGCTTGATTTGGAGACCTAAAAAATAGGTTAATTTCCCAAGCATGTTCATCTTGAACTCTCTTCCCATTAATTTACTTAATGCCTTTGCACGTAAATCAAACATAGATCCAAACACAATATCATCCACATATACCAGAGCAATAAGTATTTTGTCTCCTTGTCGCTGAATAAACAACGTCTTATTAACTCCCATCGAGTAAACCCCTTTTCAAGTAAGAAGTTTAAAAGCCTATCATACAACGCTTGAGGAGCTTGTTTTAGTCCATAAAGAGCTTCCTTAAAACGATACTCATATTCCAGATTATGTGGATCTCAAACCCCTTTGGTTGAGTTTTATATACTTCTCCCTCAAGGAGCCCATTCAAAAATGTACTTTTCACATCCTTCTGATATATAGCTTAAACTTCTTGTGGCATGCGATGGCCAAAAGCATACGAATAGGTTCAAGTCTAGCAAAATTTTCTTCTATATCAACCCTTTTTATTTGATTGTATCCTTGAGCTACAAATTTTGTTTTGTTTCGTAAGACGTCACAATTTTCATCAAACTAGTTTTTGTAAATCCACTTAGTGCCAATATTATTGGTATTTGACGGTCGTGGCACTAAGTCCCACACATCTTATCATTTAAATTCATTTAATTGGTTCATCCTGCATGGCGTTAATCCAGTATTCATTAGATAGAGCATCTTTCATGTTGGTTGGTTCAATCATTGAGACATAACACACACTCTGCACTATCTCATATAGCGTAGAACAATGATACCCTGCGCACCTAGGAGACTCATGAAGAGTAGGACATTCATAATCATCAAGGTATCAAGAAGCACCACAAATACGAGGTGGATTACTATGGATAGTAGCATTAGGTGTTGAGATCTCGCTAGGAGTTGTTTTAGAACTCTTAACGTGGGACGCACCAAGAGTTTCAGTGGGTAGCACGATATCTTGAGCCACAACAAAAGAGGTTGCCTGAGTTTCTTCTTGAACATAACTATCTCCATCATCTGTTTGTCCAAGAATTTTCGAGTCATTTACTGCCACATTAATTGACTCCTTTACCATCTTGGTCTTCAAGTTGTAAACTCTTTGAGCCCTATTGTTTGTTGCATATCTTAGTAAAATACCTTCATCGCTTTAGGTGTCAAATTTTCCAATATTCTCCTGATCAAATATGATATAACATTTACTTTCAAACATAGGAAAGTATTTCAAGTTCGGCTTCTTTCCAAACCAAAGTTCATAGGGCGTGTTAAGTGTAATAGGAAAACGATAATTTATGCTGATAATGTGATAGTATGAATAACTTCTCCCCAAAAGTGATTGGAAATATTATTTCCATGAAGAAATACCCGCCCCATCTCTTAAAGAACTCATTTTTTTCATTCTGCTACTCTGTTTTGTTGTGGTGTGATCAATTGGAGCTAAAAATTCAGGTTTGATCCCATTAGCCTGATAGTACTCAATTGCATTATTGTCCTTGAACTCTCTTCCACGATTACTTCGAATTCTGTCAATGGAACAATCTTTCTCATTTGTATCCAAAGGGCTATAGTGTGAAATTTCCCTAACGTGTTCAACTTTTATTTTAAAAGTGCTATCCAGGTGAATCTTGAAAATTCAACAACTATAACCAAGATATATTTCTTTCCTCCCAAAGTACTCACTCTCATATGACCCATTAAATCTATGTGAATTAGCTCTAGAACTCATGTAGTGGCAATGTTGTTGGATTGTTTATGCGGACTCTTGGTTTGTTTTCCTATTTGAGATGGTCCACAAACCGTATCTCGTAACTTGCTTAGTTTCAGTGCCCCTCAAACTATCTCCTTACTTGTAATCTTGGCTAAATCGATGAAGTTCACATGTCCTAACCGACCGTTGATGTCATAGTTCCACATCACTCATCTTAGCAACTTTACATGAAATTTAGTCTTGTGGTATAGCATAGCAGTTGTCAGAAGATCTATCAGTAGTTACGATGCATTTCTCAATAGTATCAAAGACTCGGTATAGCTTCTTGTCAAATTTTACCGAGTTGTTCACATCACATAAGTGACTCACACTTAGAAAATTTGCAATTAGTCCCTTGACATAGAGTGCATTAACAACTGTCGAGAACCCAATTCCTTCCACACTCTATTTTCCCATAATCTTTCCACTTATCCCTCTTCCAAAAGTAACATAACCTCCTTGAGTAGCTGTGATAATGCTCAGACAAGTAGCATTCCCGGTCATGTGACGAGAGCATCCATTATACATATACCACTGGTTCAAGTTAAAAGCATTTAGAGCCATTACTGCCACATTGCACCGTAATTGTGCTAGAAGATCCTTCTTCTGAGCCCAAACGGGTCTTAATTTCTTTCATTCTTTTGTCACTTGAGTCAAATTCTTGAAAATATTCAAAGACTTTTGGATAAAAGAGGAATTAGAAAACGATTGGGCATATGATTGATAGGGCTTTCCTCTTTCCATGTGAAGTTCATTCCTATCATGAAATTTAGGAATATATCTGCAATAGGGAGCAAGATGACCCTTTTGACCACAGGCCTTGCAATAAAATACATAAAAGAAAAAAAGGCTTCTTAATCAGCCTATGTGGAGAATTAATAATACTAGGTTTGGGCAAATATGGCATTGAAGTTGTTTTGACAAACTTAGTGATTTGAGGTGTGGTAGACTTAGCATTTTTCTCATCAAATCCTAACCCTCTTTTGTCAGTTCCATTTTTGCTCATACTTGGTATTTTATCAATATTCTTTGCTCCATGATAAAAAACTTTAAGTTTCAATTGGGTAGAAGTCAAGTCAAGTTTATGTTTCTAAATTTTAGTTTTAACCAATTTTACCTTTTCAACAACAGTATATTTTTTCTTTCCACAAGTATCAAGTTTGACAATAAGAGATTGCTTGTCATTCTTAAGTATCTCAAGATAAGAAACAAGTTGAGAATACAACTTTTCAAAATTGGGTTCTTCACAATTATCACTTTCATAATCACTCTGATCTTCTTTGTCAGTTTCAAGTACAAAAACATCATAGAAATCACAACTTGAGTTAATAACTGCAATATGATATTTTATACCATTTTCACCTTCTTGAAAGAGATTATAATGTTCATTATGGTCATCATAACTGTTATTCCACGTAACAGTAATATTCATAGCTTTGTAGTTGTTATTAGAACTCTTAGTGGGATGGCTGTGAGCAAAGTCACTATACTTATGATACCTATGACATTTAACATTATTTAGGTCTTGTTCATAATTAGTCGGCTTGCCATAAGACTTAACACGGTCATGAGGATGTGGCTTATAATTTACATTTTGCCCTTGTTTCTCAAATTGCCATTTTTTCAAAAGTTTTATAAATTGTTGGCTTATAAGAGCAATCTATAAATCAGAGTCAAGTTCCTCGTCATCGTTAGAGATACAATAGTTATCAACTTCTCTAGTTCCCTGAGAAAGCGAAGAGTTGGAGGTAGACTTAAACATTCTTATTCTTCTGAGGGATTTCCATTTCCGTCTCAATTTTAAATATTCGCAATTTTCCAGCAAGTGTGTCAGGTTTTATGATTTAAAGATTTTGAGCTTCTTTTAGGGTATGACGTCTGCATCTAAAACTCTTAGGAGGAGAGATCTTAGAATTTTATGGATTATTTGAACATCGGTGAATCCAGCTCATAAAGAGGTACTGTTATTTACAATGTTACTCAGTCTGGCATAAAACTCATTGAATGGTTCATCCTCGCTCATTCGGATGTTTTTTAATTGAGAGGTGAGCATTTGTAGTTTACTCTCTTTAACTGTATTATCACCTTCGTGAGTGGGTATTAAGATGCCCTAAGCTTCTTTCAAAGTGATACACGCAGAGATGTGCTTATAGTCACTTTGGCTCATGCATTAAAAATAACATTAAGACCCTTAGAATTATAACCAGACGTTACTTTATCTTCCTTAGTCTATTGATTTCTAGGTTTAGGAACTTCTACAGCTATTACTGACTCACCCCGCATTGTAGTCGGGGGTACCCATCCATCTTTAATAGTAATCTAGACATCTTCTCCCATAGATTGCCTTCTAGAAATCATTCGAACATTTCAGTAGAGAAATTTCGCGACATCAAAGAGTGGTGGACAATTTAGAGGACCTCAAAAAAATTTGGAATCCATTAAATTTAAGTAAGCACTTAAGGCAGGATCATCGCTCAGGATATAAATTCTACAAGCAATTCTAGTCCGGTTCCAATTAAAATTTTATGTGCTCGTATTTAATGTACTTCAACAAATTAGGTCAGAACTATTCCTATCAATCAACATTCTAGAAATAAACAGATTCAATCAATAGTAATAACCTGGAAATAAGACACATAATTTTTAACCCTGGGAAACTCCTTACTCGGCAGAAAGATCGCAGGTCGTAATTATGTCGATAAACACTTACAGACTCAATAAACCCATCTCGCAATTATCTCTCTTCTGATCCAAGCTTTACGCCCTATCTCCTTCGTTCTCGTAACGACGTTCCTTGATCTCACAACAAAGACCACCATACTCGAATCACTCAAATAAATTATGAGGGAAGTAGAACTAACTAGTTCAATATCAAAATAAAGGTTTCAAACTTTCTCTCTTTAATCTTGATTGGTCTCTCTGATAAATATTAAAAAGCCCTAAAAAACTTGGTGAAAGCAAAAAAGAAACAGGGTTTGTTTAAATAGTAAAATTTGCTTTTTACGGCATCCGTTCGAACGAGGCCCAAACTCGTTCGAACGAAGTATCGAAATAAGTCTAAAAATTGAGGCAGTTAAAACTCTTCAAAAATTTATCTTTTCCTAGGAGTCGTTCGAACGACCATAAAACTCGTTCCAACGAAGTATCAAAATAAGCTTAAAAATCGGGGTAGGTAAAACTCTTCAAATACTTGTCTTTCCCCAGAAGTCGTTTGAACGAACCCAAAACTCGTTCAAACAAGATAACCAAAATTGTTTTAAAAAAAGAACAGTTAAAAAGTTTGATTCTTCTAGTTTGTGCAATAATTTTTCCAAGTTAAAACAATTTGGCATTTTCTTTATCAGAGTTCTGCCAACCAACTTACCTTCTCGGCCGTTGGCTATTGATGACTTGTCCAGCGGTCTTGATTTTGTCGCCGTCTTTGACTGAAGTAACCACGAGACTCAACATACACAAAATGAGATAAATTAAAACCTTTCACGGATTGCGAAAGAATGTGCATTGATTCTTGCTACAACTCTTTAAGAATTACTGCCATAAAGAAACTTGGCCAATAACCAAGTATGGATGTATCTGTTGGATAAACTAAGTTACCTTACGGCTCACTCCCTTTAATATATTATGAGAAGTAGCATGATATGAATAACTAAAAGGTTCTTTTTTTCTCATTTCAATTGCAATAATAATATTATTCAATGTCATATCATATTCATCGTAAACATTGAACTGATGGCCTGGTTTATATGGGTTAGATATTAATGCAAGACATTTAGATAACTGGCTAATATGTTTATTTGGCATTCCTATATTGGTATATGAATGTTGGGATATGTTGTTATTTTTCATTTTAATTAATGTGACACCCCACCCCACGGCAGTAGGTTGGCATTGGCCTTCAAATGCCACCAATTTTCTTTCCATACCACTTGGAAAGTGGTTTTTGTAGTAGCATACTCGCAGCCTTTTACTTAAAGCCTACTCGCAGCCTTCTACTCGAAGCATCCTCGAAGCCTTCTACTCAAAGCCTACTCGAGGCCTTTTACACGAAGCCTACTCACAGCCTTCTACTAGAGGCATACTCACAGCCTTCTACTCAAAGCCTACTATAAGCCTTCTACTCGAAGCCTACTCGCAGCCCTCTACTCGAAGCCTGCTCGCAGCCTTCTACTTGCAGCCTACTCAAAACATATTCTACTCAAAGCCACGCGAACAAACTCCACACATCGCAGCGTAAACACTTCGACCATAGCTGCACATGGTCGAAGTATGACGGGATAGGAAGCCATCACATCGGACATGCTCGGCGCCCATACCCTTGTTAGTACAGACATGTCCGGCGCCCATACTTACTCCAGAATATCCTGACAGTAATCATATAACCTGGCCTACTCTTGGTGACTCAGCCTTCTATGATTCTATAAATAGAAGAGATGGGAAACCAAAAGGGGGTTAGAAGATCTCCCCTCTGAGCTCTTATAGCTTACCTTCGACCACAATGTAAAACCCAGTACTTGAATCTTCAATTACTCATCAATAATACAAACTCTCTTAAAAATCCTTATCCGAGGTCATAGAGCGCCACATCCGGGCCTCTACGCAAGTATATTGACTATTGATTTTCTGTATTCTAGATTATATGCTTGAATCCTTCGATTAAGGATAAACCCCGTGGTGTAAGAGCCAACTTCCCCTCCGAAAGAAGTTAGGCCCCTATTTTTGGCGCCATTTGTGCTTCCCACCCTAACAATTTCTCTTTCCCTTCCCTTTGTTTTCAACTTCCACAGACTATCCTCAATGGTACCCACTCTCTGTTCCAGTTCTACTCGTGCCGACAACTCCGCGGAATACAATGCAGCTGGTCTCCTATAACAGGCCATGTCTTTAACTATGTACAACTGATGTAATCTAAAGCATTCAATAAACAAGTTTTTCCACCCTTAATTCGCCTCCTGTTTCATTTTGAATTTCTTGGTCTAACTTAGGTATCATGTCAACCTTTGACCCGACTGGTACTTGAGGGTAATCTCAAAAAATTTCAAGCTCCCAATTTCAAGCAAACTCGAGGGGCAAGGATGGTCGAAAGACCGGACCATCGGGAATGTATTGGATGTGATCAGATATGCTTCATTGTGGCTAAGGCCTTCGAAGTCCAGTCTATTTCCTGGTTTCCTCTAAGTATCATGTCAACCCTTCGACCCGACCGATACTTAGAGGCAACCTTGAAATGCTCAAGTCTCCAATTTTGAGCAAACTCGAGGGGCAAGGATGGTCACAAGACCGAACCCTCGGGGATGCATTGGGGGCGATCAGATATGTTTTAATGTTGCTAAGGCCTTCAAAGTCTAGTCCTATTCTTGGTTAACCCCAGGTATCATGTCCACCCTCACCCTGACTGATATCTGGGTTGACCTTGAAATGCTCAAGTCTCCAATTTTAAACAAACTCGAGGGGCCCGGATGGTCGAAGGACCGGACCCTCGGGGATGCATTGGGGGCAATCAGATATACTTCGTCTAGGCTCTGAAACTGTTAAAGTCCAGTCCTTTTCTTGGTTTACCCCGGGTATCATGTCCACCCTCGCCCCGACTGATACTTGGGGGTGACCTTGAACTGCTCAAGCTTCCAACATTCGAGCAAACTCGAGGGGCACGAATGGTCGAAAGACCGGACCCTCGCGAATACTTTAGAGGCGATAAAAATATTGCTTCGTTGTAGCTTAGGCCTTCGAAGTAAAGCAAATTTTTGGGTTTCCTCTAGGTATCATATCCCCTCAGCCTGACTGAGACTCGGAGGTGACCTGGAAATTTTTCATAATTTCAACATCGTAGTGGCTTCGGCCTTCGATGTCCTGCAGAGCAAACAGAATTTATTCTATATATCTTCGACATTCATCAGGATTCTATCACACTATAGTCATTCAAACAGATCAAACTTCAAAGCCAACTCGAAGGTATCTAAGCCTACTCAAACAAATCAAAGTTCTACTTCAAACATATCAGACTTCTACTTCGAAGCCTACTCGAAGGTGTCGAAACCTACTCAAAGAGATCAAACTTCAACTTCAAACATATCAGACTTCAACTTTGAAGCCTACTCGAAGGTGTCGAAGCCAACTCAAATAGATCAAACATCAACATCAAACAAATCAGACTTCTACTTTGAAGCCTACTCGAAGGTGCCGAAGCCTACTCAAACAGATCAAACTTCTACATCAGATCAGACTTTTACCTCCGATCACAATTTTCACTTCACAAAGTTCAGACTTCTACTACAGCTCAGACTTCTACCTTCGACAGCTTTAACCAATCATAATTTTTACTTTATAAAGTTTAGACTTTTACTTCAGATCAGACTTCTACCTTTGACGGCTTCCACCGATCACAATTTTTACTTCAATAGTTCGAACTTCTACTTCAGCAGATCAGACTTCTACTTCAACAGATCAAATTTCTACTTCAACATTTCGGACCTCTACATCAACAGTTCGGACTTCTACTTCACCAGATCAGACTTCTCCTTTAACAGATCAGATTTCTAATTCAGCAGTTTGGAATCTACTTCAACAGATCAGACTTCTACCTTTGATAGCTTCAACCGATCATAGTTTTCACTTCACAAAGTTCTGACTTCCACTTCAGATCAGACTTCTACCTTTGACAGCTTCGACCGATCACAATTTTTATTTCACTAAGTTTAGACTTCTACTTCAAATCAGACTTCTGCCTTCGACAGCTTCGATCGATCACAATATTCACTTCGCAAAGTTCAGACTTCTACTTCAGGTCAGACTTCTACCTTTAACAGCATCGATCGATCACAATTTTAACTTCACAAAGTTTAGACTTCTACTTCAGATCATACTTCTACCTTCGACAGCTTCGACCGATCACAATTTTTACTTCAGCAGTTCGGACTTCTACTTCAACAGATCAGACTTCTCCTTTAACAGATCAGATTTCTACTTCAGCAGTTCGGACCTCTATATCAGCAGTTCAGACTTCTAATTCAACAGATCAGACTTCTCCCTTAACAGATCAAATTTTTACTTCGACAATTCGAATTCAACTTTGATAGATCAGACTTTTACCTTCGACAACTTCGACCGATCATAATGCTTACTTCATAAAAATTTCGACTTCTACCTTCGACCGCATAGATTGATCACAATTTTCACTTCACAAAGTTCAGACTTCTACTTCAGATCAAACTTCTACCTTCGACAGCTTCGACCGATCACAATTTTTACTTTAGCAGTTCGGACTTTTACTTCAACAAATCAGATTTCTCCTTTAAAAGATCGGATTTCTACTTCAACAGTTTGGACCTCTACTTCAACAGTTCGGACTTCTACTTCAGCAGATCATACTTATCCTTCAACATATCAGATTTCTACTTCAACAGTTCGGATTCTACTTCAACAGATCAGACTTCTACCTTTGACAGTTCACATTTTTTATTTAACCAAGATCAAACTTCTACCTTCGCCAGCTCGCACTTTTCGCTTCACTAAGTTCAAACTTCTACCATCGGTAGTTCAGACTTCTCACTTTACTAAGATCAACCTTCTACTTCAATAGATCACCCTTCTACTTCAGATCAGCCTTCTACCTTGACAGTTAAGACTTCTAGTTCAAATTAGCCTTCTACCTCGACAGTTCAGACTTCTACTTCAGATCAGCCTTCTACCTTCGACAGTTCAGACTTCTCACTTTACCAAGATCAACCTTCTTCTTCATATCAGCCTTTAACCTCAGCAGTTCAGACTTTTACTTCAGGTCAGCCTTCTACCTCGATAGTTTAGACAACTACTTTAGATCAGCCTTCTACCTCGGCAGCTCGAACTTCTACTTCAGATCAGCCTTCTACCTCGATAGTTCAGACTTCTACTTTAGATCAGCCTTCTACCTCGATAGTTCGGACTTCTACTTCTGATCAGCCTTCTACCTCGACAGTTCAGACTTCTACTTTAGATCAGCCTTCTACCTCGACAGCTGAGACTTCTACTTCAGATCAGCCTTCAACCTTGACAGTTGAGACTTCTACTTCAGATCAGCCTTCTACCTCAACAGTTTAGACTTCTACTTTAGATCAGATTTCTACCTCGACAGAACAACCTTCTACTTCAACAGTTCAGACTTCAGCTTTGCCAGCTCAGACATCGACTTCGACAGCTCAGACTTCGACATCGATAGATCGTACTTTTTGCTTCACCAAGTTCAGACTTCTACTTCGAAAGGTCAGATACTTCACCCAGTTCAGACGTACAATTCAAACAGAAAATACAAATACCCATCTATATCTATCTAAACACTCAACAAACCAGCAAGAAGCCCCAATTTATCATCGGGACGCTTCTCCTCACTCCTAGCTTCAGCACCTCCTGCTCCACCATCTCTACAGTAAATAATTCTAGCAAAACCTAACTGTGGCCGCGAAATAGACCCATCATCTGAAGAACCCCCCATCAGACATTTCTTTATTACCCTCTTCTATTACGTACCAGAAAACTAACAGTCAAACCGTTCAACTTCCAGCACCAAACAGTTTTCTCAGCAAAGGCCTCTATAACCGTTCTCGAGACCTTCGCTGAGAGGGGGTGAATGTAGTAGCCTACTCGCAGCCTTCTACTCAAAGCCTACTGACAACCTTCTACTCGAAACCTTCTCGCAGCCTTCTACTCGAAGCCTACTCATAGCCTTTTACTCGAAGCATACTCGCAGCCTTCTACTCGAAGCCTACTCACAGCCTTCTAATCAAAGCCTACTTGCAGCCTCCAACTCGAAGCCTACTCGCAGCCTTCTACTCGCAGCCTACTCGAAACATATTCTACTCGAAGCCTCGAGAACAAACTCTACACATCGCAGCAGAAACACTTCGACCATAGCTGTACATGGTCGAAGTATGACGGGACAAGAAGACATCACATCACACATGTTTGACACCAATACCCTTATCAGTACAGATACGTCCAGCGCCCATACTTGCTCCAGAATATCCTGATTGTAATCATGTAACCTGGCCCACTCTTGGTGACTCAGCCTCCTATGATTCTATAAATAGGAGTGATGGGGAACGAAGAGGGGGTTAGAAGATCTCCCCTCTGAGCTCTTGCAGCTTACCTTCGACCACAATGTAAAACCAAGTACTTGAATCTTCAATTACTCTTCAGTAATACAAACTCTCTTAAAAATCCTCATCTGAAGTCGTAGAGCGCGACATTCGGGCCTCTACGCAAGTATATTGTCTATTAATTTTATGTATTCTAGATAATAAGCTTGAATCTTTCGATTAAGCATAAACCGCATGGTGTAAGAGCCGACTTCCCCTCCGAAAGAAGTTAGGGCCCTACAGTTTTGGCATTCTCAGTAGGCTAGCCTGATCATGCCAATAAGTTTGAAAATACAAAGCAATGGCTGCAAGGGAAATGGCAATTTATGTGCAGTGGATTAAGTTGATATTTTAGGTTTTTAAAAGTCCAATCGCAAATTATTATATTTTTTGTAAATGGGGGATTTTCTTAGAGCATCTCCAATAGCATAGTATGTGGTTAAGGTTTTTCCATAATTTGCAAAAATCCCTTCCAACATGAGTACGGGGTTCAGCTTACTCACCCCCATAGCCCTCCAAAGTATGCGGAATCTAAACTTGGGGAGGAGTATGCGCATACCGCCTTGACGCTGAACCGTTAAGCGCCCAACACTATTTTAATACAGCTGACATCTCTCTATCCTACACAACTTCTCTCTCCTACCTAGGCGGTGAACCATTGAACACGTGGAAATTTTTTTAATACACGTGGCATCTCTCTCTCTCTCTCTCTCTCCCATCACAAATTAACTCTTAAAACCGTAATTCTCTATTAGATAAAAGCAGCATACGATTCTAGAATACTGGAATGATAAACCGGAATCGCATATTCTTCTGTTGGAGATGCTTTTATAGAGTCTAGATCCTCTCTACCGTGGTGGAAAGAATCAAGCTCTCCTGCTTCTCTAAATACACTAACACTTGTTTGTTAGGAGTTGGGTCCAAGCCCAAGCTAGGAACCCAACAGGGTTGGGGTGCCCTATACAGACTCCTAACAGGCTCATAGGCCCATTAGGATTATGGGAAGAGTTAGAGTATAATAGGGAATCCTTCTAGGTTGTCTATATATATCACTGGACTATGTACAGATAACACGGTTATGATAATCAATAAATCTCTTTAACTCTTTCTCTCTTGTTCATGCTGTAAGGACTTATCCCTCGATCTCATTCAAAATTGAGCTCATCCAGCTCGGATTACCTTCATCTCAGGCTTACATAATTTTAGCACTTTACACTACAGTCAACATTCTAACCAACCCCACGAACTACTTAAGTAACTACATCGAGCTAAACCCGAAAAACATTCTACAGTCAAAGACACCTGTCTCCCACGAACTAGTCAGTTATTTAGTCAACCGCCATAAAGCACATTATTCGGAAAACGTGTTCTAGCATGATGAAGAGTTGCGAAGAAGCCTATAAAATGGAAAAGTTTCATAAGAGATGGGGACAAGAAAAATTACTCAAAACTTCTTATTTATGAGATTAAAAACATTTATATGTTCTAAAGAGCACTTGTAATAAAGATATCCAGTCAAAGCAATAAAAATACTTTTAACCTATTCAAAGGTTTTCCACGCTAAAAATGCTTGTTTGCATTTCTTACTTTCACGTAGAGTATTATTGCAGGTTAATTTGGTGTGATAGCTAATTCCTAATTGAATCGAGCTGTGGAATTTGGCCATTACATTTGGCACCGTCTGTGGGAAAGATTGCATTTCCACGATACCCTAAGGCAGTCTTTCATTACAATTATCAATTATGGTTTCTTCCAGATGACAGGCCGCAGGAACACCGCACAAAATTTCTGTGGATTCGGGATAACTCACCAAGTTATGGCGAATCTCTACCCAGAGGCAGAGAAATGCGCCGAACTCGAACTTCAATTAACAAAGGACTGCGGGCTCCGAGAGAAAGAGCTCGATGCGGAGCGAGAAGCTCGTTTAACAGTGCTCAAATGATGTGAGGATTAGATGACGATGATGCAGACTGTACATGAGGCTCTGCAAAATACTCAGCAGGTTCCTCCTGTCATGGGTCACGATCAACTTCCAGAGACCTCCCGCGCTTTAGCAAGGGAAAAGTTGGGACCTCGGGGGGCCACTAGTAAAGCCATTTTTGAAATCTACAACTGCAGCCTTCCGTCCATTTGGGGGGAGATGTTCAATCAGAAGCCAACTGTGGTCACCCTCATTCCATCCATCAGGAGGATGACCAACAACCTCTGTATCAAGTTCCAGCACCAGATCGCTTGACTGAAGGTACGGGAACTCATCATCCCCTGCCAGTAGATCCAGTGACTCAGCCAGTACATCATTACGTCACTAAAGAACAAATGGATCAGCGAATTAAGGAGTTGATCAAGGAACAAGTTCTAGGTACTACCGGTGATACCACAAAGTTTTAAGGAAGTCCGATTGCCAAAGAACTTTTCGAGATGGAAATACAAAAAGGTTTTCATACTCCCCAAATCCACAAATACAAAGGTACTGGCCCGAAGGAGCATATTTAGCAATTCCGCGATTCAATGGTATTGTACTCCAATCTCAACCACATTCTCTGTTAACTATTCGCCACAAATTTACAGGAGGTGCCACTCCGATTGTTCCACTCTTTTCCTGAGGGAGGAATCTATCTACACATTTGACCAACTGCAGAAATAGTTCATCAAAACATATGCTCACAACAGAGACAAAGAGGAGAACTTATATTCTCCTATCGGTCTTAAGAGGTTACATGGAGAAAAGCTTGCAGATTTTTCAAAGAAATTCCTAGAGCTTAGGAGGAAGGTGGATAACCTCGACCAAAATACAGCTGTAACCGCTTTCACCAATGTTCTCCGTCTTGATTATAAAGCCAAAGAATTCCTCTTCCATAACAAGCCTGCGACATTGGAAGAGATGATCACCAAAGTCAACGGTTACGTCAACTTCGAGAGGATGATGTCTGTACGGCAGAAGTCTACCAAGTCTGTCATCTCTACCATAGTCTCACATACAGAGCGAACCAACGATCCCAAGGAGGAACAGGGAGATCAGAAACGCACCAAGGGATATGTTGGATATCCTCAGTGAAGCGGTCTGCAAAACAAACCCGTCTTCCCAAAGTTGAACGTCCGAATCTCCATACTTTTTCCACTGCTACTGAAAGACCCGCTCAACTGCGTCTCTCAACCACTGAAGCCCATCGAGAATCGACCATTTTTCCATCATCATAAGGTCTATCACCATTCTACTTACAGTTGTTATGCTCTACAACGGATGCTCGAGCTTATTCTCAAAGAAGGACGGATACTTGAATACATTGTTGACCTGAAGTCATACCAAAATAGCAGCCATAAGAAACAACTCAAAGTTGCTTAGGTCAACGACAGAGCTGTGGAGAAGCATCTCTATTATATGTACCTCAGCAACATCATCGAGATCAGCCAGATCACAAATTCCCAACCAATCAAAGCGTCAAAGGCTCTCAGAATGCTGTGACCTTACACCTCAAGACAAAGAAGCCAAACTTCTTCCCGAGTCGAGCAATCGCCGACTAGGAATCTTTTTCGAGGATTGCGATACTAGCCATGTCAAATTTCTACATCACGATGCGTTAGTCATAATTCTCAAGATGAAACAGTTTGTCATGCACACAATGATGATCGATACTGGGAGTGGTATTGAAATTCTTTTTCAGAGTACGATCGACCAGATGGGTTTGGCCGACCAAGTCATTCAGAGCGGCGCAAACATCAGTAGGTTCAATAGCTCCAGGGAGGAATGAGTAGGCAATATTATCTTACCTATCACCGCAGGACCAGCCACTATTGACATCATTTTCTATGTCAACAATGCCAAGTCTCGCTATCTCGGGATTATGGGTCGTTGCTGGATACACAATATGAAAGTAATCGCTTCCACATATCACCAAACACTCCGATTCAAACATGACAACAGTATTTATGAGATCAGAGGTAGTCACAAACTCTCATGAGCTTGAGAAAATACTGCATCTGCCATCCTAGTTACTTCAGACAGATTAGCCGCATAGTAATTACATAAAATTGATCACCTCGACGATTAATATCCTACAGAGGAACCCACAGAATATGTCAACATCGATGGACCCAACAGAGGTACATTCATCGGGACCAAACTAGTTCACCAGGAGAAAGATGCTTTCATACAATTCTTGCAACTCAATCGAAACGTTTTTGTATGGTCTTTCGAAGAAATGCCCGGAGTCGATCCATCCATGGCTTGCCACAAGTTAGCTATCAACATCAACGCCACGGCGGTCAAATAGAAACTGCGACGACTTTCACCTCATCTTCGAGATGAAGTAATCACTAAAATCAAGAAATTTGTCAAAGTTGGATTGATTCAAGAAGCAAAGTATTTGCACTGGATATCCAACATTGCCGTTATCCCAAAGAAGAACGGAAAAGTCTGAGTTTGTATAGATTTCAAAAATCTGAACAAACACACTCCAAAGGACAGTTTCCCTCATCCCAGCATTCATCATATCCTCGATTTAACAGCAGGCCATGATCTTCAATCCATGATGGACGTTGTTTTGGGGTATAATAAAATTCTGCTACTAGAAGAAGATTAAGAGAAGACAACATTCATCACCGAAGTGGCCTTTACTGTTACAAAGTCATGCCCTTCGAGCGCAAAAGCGTAGAGGCCACATATCAGCGATTAATGACTACTATGTTCAAAGTACACCTGGGAAAAATCGTTGAAGTCTACATCGATGAACTCTTGTGTAAAAGCATACAGTCAGATAATCACATCTCAGATCTTAACACAATATTCAACATCTTTCGATCTTACAGAATGCGTCTCAACCCTGATAAGTGTCAATTCGGGGTACATTCTGGCCGCTTTCTAGGTCACCTCATCAGCAAGGGATTGAGGCCAATCCGGATCAAATTCGGGCTCTCCTCGACATGCCTTCTCCAAAGACAACAAAATACGTTCAAAAACTCATCGACAAGATTGCCGCGATCAACCGCTTTATCTCTAAATCTTTAGACTGCTGTAGTTGGCTATTCCTGTTACTCTGCCGATGTTCCAAACAAGGAAAGGTTCAGCCAACAGTGGAAGTCACCTAGACTCCAAAATCTGAAGTAGTTTTTCAGGATCTCTTAATCTATTTGGGGAGGTCTCCCGTAATGAGCACCCCAATAGATAATGAGGAACTGATAATCTACTTAGCAATCACACACACTTCTCTCAGCTCGGTTCTCACTCGCCTGAAAGGGAAAGTAGTAAAGCCAGTATTTTTTATCAACAAAACACTCACACCAGTAGAAACAAGGCACTCTAAAATTGAGAAACTTCTTCTCACCCATATTTACACTTCACAGAAACTCAGACACTACTTTCAAACACATTCTATCAAAGTTATGACGAACAACCCACTTCGGGAAGTTCTGTCTAAAAAAGAGAAGTCACGAAGAGTGTAACAATGGTCAATCAGTCTGGGCGAACATGATACCAGCTGGAACAACGTCATTCTGAAAAAGGTCTGGCCGTTACCGATTTTCTCACAGATTTTCCAGTAGAAGATCCCGAGTGAGAAGAGCACGACCCGAACCTTACCGAAAACAGACCAGATGATCTAACCCCCATGCCATTCGACTAACAAGCTGTCTAGATCACTACGTCAGGATCGAGGCTTCTCACAGATGGCTCAGCAGGACCCGCAGGGTCAGGAATCGGGATCGTTTTGGTTACCCCTTCTATTAACAGAATTGATAAATCAATCCGCTTTGATTTTGAGGCCTCAAATAATGTCACCGAGTACGAGGCTCTCATTCACGGACTCGACCTCGCACTCAAGCTCGATGTCCCCAAACTCTCATTTTACACAGATTTATTACTCGTCGTTCATCATTATTCATAGTAATACAAGAAGAACGGGAAGATGATCGAATACGCAGCCCTCATTCCAGCAGGATGAGTAAGTTTATGAAAGCAACTCTCAAATATCTTCCTCAAGATGAAAATTAATACGTTAATTCCTTGGCATATCTAGTCGGGATCTTGGGTATAGAATCTCGATATCTCCATATCAAAATCATTTTAACCCCCAGTATTGATCGCATCTCTGCATGCACGATCAACACTAGGGACGATAAAGAGGGAGATGACGATTGGTAAAAGCCTTTCTTAGCCTACCTCGGTGTTGACAACAAGTGTTACGGGCCACTCCTAGCAGATCCAAAAGAACGCAGAAAGCTGATCCACAACTTGAAGCGTTACATTACTCAGAACGGTATACTTTATCGCCTTTCCGTCATAGGGTCTTAGCTCAAGTGCCTCTCGAAGTCAAAAGTAGATGAACTGCACAAGCAAGCAGAAGAGTATTCCCGCGGGTGTAACACCTACCAGAGACATGGACATATGATACGCACCCCTGCGCTCGGACTCCATGCAAGCAAGGTTTTTTGGCCGTTTAAAAGATGGGCACTAGACCTTGTCGGTGAATTCCCTAACTCTCCAGCTAATCGCCGTCACCTAATCGTAGCTACCGATTACTTTACAAAATTGGTAGAAGCAATTCCACTATGTCAAACCAGAGCAGAGGAGGTCATCTCTTTTATCTGGAACCACATAATCACTCGATTTGGGTGCCCCCACCTAATTCATATCGATAACAGGCCCCAGTTTGAGGGAGAAAATGTCGTATCCTTCCTAAATCACCACAATATCATCCACTCAGCATCAAATCCATACTACCCTCAAGCCAACGGCTAAGCTAAAATCACCAACAGAACCATCGTGGATGGATTCAAAAAATGGCTTCACTCACAGAAAAAAGGGAATTGGGTTTGCGAACTACCTCACGTCTTGTGGGCGTATCGAACCACCCCCCGATAATCTACTGGGTGTACCCCATTCCTTCTTGCTTATGGCACTGAGGCTTCCATTCTTTATTATCATCATCCAGTTTGTGATCACGTGCTAACTGACGAGGAAAATGAGCTTTAATTGGCTTCTAACCTCAATATGATAGAGGAGACCAGGGAATGTGCCGTCGTTAACCTAGGTCGATATCATCATATGCTTGCCAGATAGTATAATAATTGAGTCAGGAGTCGCACTTTCCAAATTAGAGATCTCATCTTCAGAAAGATTCCACAACATCGCCAAGAGCCTCACGCTGGAAAATTAGCCGACAATTGGGAGGGTCCATTCATTATTACAGGTCTTTCAGGCCTGGGATCATGCTATCTCATGACAGAAGTGAGAACCCCCATTTCAAATCCTTGGAACACTAGACGGCTGAAACGGTACTATCGTTAGGCGTCTTACTAGTCCATTTCTATTGTTCAATGTTTGTTCTTCAATTCTAAAAGTGAGATTCTTATCCCCTTCCAATGTAAATTCTAAACTTATCAATGAAAGAATTTATTTTTTAACAATGTCGGTCTCATCATGAACATTCGTCCACATTCTACAGCTTAAAGCATAGATAATACTAGTTTTAATCTCTTTCAATATGTCTGTAACATTACTATAGGCCTAGATCAAGGTAAAACTTGACTTAGTTGTCTCTCTATAGGCCCAAATCAAGGTAAAAATTGGTTTAGCTGTCACTTTAAAGGTCAAGATCAAGGTAAAACTTGGTTTAGCTGCCTCTCAATAGGCCTAGATCAAGGTAAAACTAGGTTTAGCCGTCTCTCTATAGGCCTAGATCAAGGAAAAACTTGGTTTAGCTGTCTCTCTATAGGCCTAAATCAAGGTAAAACTTAGTTTAGCTGTCTCTCTGTAGGCCTACATCAAGGTAAAACTTTGTTTAGTTGTCTCTCTGTAGGCCTAGATCAAGGTAAAACTTGGTTTAGCTATCTCTCTGCAGGCCTAGATCAAGGTAAAACTTGGTTTAACTGTCTCTCTGTAGGCCTACATCAAGGTAAAACTTGGTTTAGTTGTCTCTCTGTAGGCCTAGATCAAGGAAAAACTTGGTTTAGCTGTCTCTCTGTAGGCCTAGATCAAGGTAAAATTTGGTTTAGCTGTCACTCTGAAGGCCTAGATCAAGGTAAAACTTAGGTTTAGCTATCTCTCTATAGGCCTAGATCAAGGTAAAACTTGGCTTAGCTTTCTCTCTGTAGGCCAAGATCAAGGTAAAACTTGGTTTAACTGTCTTTCTGTAGGCCCAGATCAAGGTAAAACTTGATTTAGCTGTCTCTCTGTAGGCTTAGATACAGGTAAAACTTAGTTTAATAGCTTTTCTTTAGGCCTAGATCAGGGTAATACTTGGTCTAGTTATCTCACTAGTGGCCTAGATCAAGAATAACATTTGGTTTAGCTGCTCCTCTACATTTTTGCGATTAGAACGAATATAAAAATTTGTTTTACATCAAAGACCCCACCAGATACAAGATAAGGCAATGGTCATACTAGCTTTCATCTATTTTAATGTGTCTGCGACAAATTCTATTTATTTTCAGGTCAAAATCGTATTATTGAAGATTCTTTTCTGCTGATGGAGTGTCAGCAATGCTTTCCTCCACATCATCAAGAGGCCTATCCTTCAGTTCACGGGCCACAGCAGCCCTACCTTGTTCTACTGATTCAGCAGTTCGATGGCCCAGTTGGGTCTTTATGGCTCCCAAACAGTTCCCTCAATCTATCGAAGCTCCACAGGTACAACCCTTATCTGACAGAGTTTTGAGCAAGGTATCTCGTTATAACTTAAGTCTTTTAACTTCCTCTATAAAATATGCAATGATCACCCTTAACAGGTCAAATTGAGACATACCAGGTACTATCGCAGTTGCAAATCTCGCCATTAACCTCTCAAGGTATACCTTAAACTTAGCACAATTATCCTTCCATTCAATTATTTCCACAATAACCCTATCATTATAAATAGTATTTTCTTCCAACTTCGCAATATACTTTGCACACTCAGCTAGGTTCATGGCTTGTAGCTCTATTACCCGAGTACAGAGCCTCACAAGTTTAGCGTTCAACTCTTCTCTAGCCGGCAGATCTTTCAATAATTCCTCCTTCCTCTTCACCAACAAATCCTTAGCTTTGATCTCCCCCTCCAAAACTTTCTCCCTAATAAGAGCATCATCCAACTTATGCTGACATTTCCTCAAATTTGTATTTCCCTTCTGAACGTGCCCCTGAATTTAAGACACGTCACTTTCCAGCTCTCTAATTCGACATGAGAGACTAACTACATCACCTTGAACTGAAGGAGCCTTAACCTCAATTTTACTTCCCCCTGAACGCTCTCTAGCCTCGACTTTCTAGGCACGAGCAATAGCTTGGTCCTTTTTGGCTTTAAGTCAAGCAACTCTCTCGCTTAAGTCATCGCACCTTCGCTGTATTTCTCAGAATTCCATATCCTTGGCGGGGAGGGTTATTTGCAAATGTTCAGCTGCAGCCTCCAAAGCTGATAGATTTTCTCGAGCTACCCTCAGCTCGTCATCCTTTTTTATGAATTTTTTCCCCATTCGCTCCCGCTCGTTCCAACTTCTTTAAAGATCATATCAAAATCATTCTTCTGTTTGTTTTAGGGCCTGAATACGATACTGAGCCATGTTGGCCTGCTTACCCTTTGCAACCAACGCGTCGACTTGACGTTGGAGTTTCTCGGCACGTTTTGTGGCCTCACTGAGATTTTCTAATCCCTTCTTAATCTCATAATCTTTCTCTTCGACCTGACAAGACAGGCCGGAGACGGCCTGATTCAACTTTTTGTGTCCAAAATACGCTTTTACATATTGATCATCTCTGTTCTTGGTCGCCTCCTTCATCTTATCGAACTGCTCAGCAAATTACCGATTGCACATGAGTACGTGGTCCTCACGTGCGCGAGATGAATCCAATTCGACCTGGGGAATATATCAAGTTTTAGTACAGTCCGATTCAGAAAATCTAATTCCTAATATATACATACTAAATTTCTAAGAAGCTATGTGACCTCTAAACATCTACATCCAAGTACTTTTTGACTAAAAGTTTGGACTCCATTCTCAGATGTACCCTACATGAATCTTCTTTCGGGGTACAAGGTACACACTTTCGATGTATTATTTCGTATTAATAAAGTTTGAATTTTGCCGTGCATTTCCATCCTGTTGATTTGATAACTTGACATTGGTGTAGCATGCTAGCTGAAAAACTTATTCCGATCTAACTTACAACTCCACTTGAGCAGACAGTAAGGCTTTAGAGGTCTCTCTTTCACTTGAAAGTCCAGACTCTAGGTCATTTATTCTTAGACTCGTCTCTCTAATTGCCTGTAAAAGGTTTATAAACAAAGTCATTTTACATAAGTTTTCTTCCCCATACACGATTCAAACTACTCACATACAAAGCATATGTCTTCCCTACCTTCTCACTCCCCCCCTCTGGGAGCTCGACATCATCCCCATGGTTGTCGAGCACTGTCTGGTAGAAGACACCATCCAGACCGTCCATAATTCCCACCACGTCTGCTTCCTCCTCATCTTCCACCTCAACGTAGATATCAGCCTTAATAGAATCCAACTCCTCCTTCGAATATCCCATCAACATCAAGTGATGACCCAGCCTATCGCGCTCCTCAACTCTCTCGTCTAGATTGGCCTTTGCCTCGACCTGTATCTGGCCAATCGCCACAACGTGAGAGGCCTTCAGCAGCCTAACTTCCTTCATGGCGTTAGTCTTGGCTTGAGCTAAGTCTTTCTTCAGCTCGTTCTTGACCTTCTTCAGGTTATTTTTTTCTTCCACTATACCGAGCCACATCCCTTTGACAAGACGAGCAACCTACAAAATTTATATCGATCTCAGATTTTAGCTCGAAGTATATTAAGTATTCCTTTCTGATAATATAAACTTACCAACTTATTCGTACATTCCTCTCCTTAGAGAATTGCCAGCCTAGCCCTCTCATCGACCTCCTTGAGGTTGTCCCTTGAAGCAGTTCGTCCCTCGACGACTTTCTCTCCCGACTCCTCCGAGGTTTTGACCCTCCTCCTCTTATCTTTCGCGACCTCAACATTTCCAGTAGTACCAGAGGCCGGTTGAGTCTTTAGCATCCTTTTCTTCGGATATAGTTGAGCTACTTTACTCGGCTTAATAGGTTTTAGCTGAGCCAAACTTCCAGTACTAGGAGTCCTAGACAAATTCGTTCAAGCTACCTCACCGCTGAATTTCCTTTTACCTTCATTGAACCCCCGCCATCGACCTGGTAAACTAAGCCTTCATAACCTTGTCCGACTTACTATCAACTCCCTTTTTTCTACTCAAGCCAAGTCCCTCCAACACGAGTTCGAGTTCAGTCTCCACCTCCGTAACTTCATCCAACAGGGATTCTTTCTTTTCCACTGTAGACTTCACACCTGCGATAACCACATTTTACAATCAGCTACAGTTGTCAACAAAACATAATAATAATTTTACCAATGCGTGTCTATACTTACTTTTCTTTATAGATCTAAATCGAAGGTCTAAGATTTCTTCATCATCTTTTTGAAGGAAATTACCCTTCACCCATATGATGTTATCATTCCAGGTTCGACCTGCTGAATTCATATCGAATAAATGATGCCGGGTTACGTTTGCACAGAAATACGACCCCTCACTGGCCTTAAAATTCTACACCCCCTATAACTACAAAACATCCCCCGAGGTAATCCTCCTCACTTTTTCCTCCCTTTCCCACCTTTTATTCAGATGGTCACATGCAGTTATTACCTCCTACATGTTCCCGTTCATTTGAACAAGACATGCCCCAATTACAGTTATAATCCCCTTAACCAAATTAGTGAGGGGAAGGCTCAACCCATACTCTAATTGAGATAGGTAATACAGAAAACCCTCGGAGAGGTCACTCCGGACGTCCCCATCAAAATACTCTAACGAGATCGATTCATCTATACCCCTATCTTGTTTTACTACTTCCAAATCTGCCAACAGGTAAAAATACTTTTCCCCCACCACTACTGTACAACCCTTAAACTGCCTACCGGTAAACTCTACACATTTACCTAACTTCCCTCCTACAGTTACCTTGGCTTTTTCAAATTCTCTAAAGACATCAGAACCCG
Source organism: Kingdonia uniflora (assembly GCA_014058105.1). Classification (NCBI taxonomy): domain Eukaryota; kingdom Viridiplantae; phylum Streptophyta; class Magnoliopsida; order Ranunculales; family Circaeasteraceae; genus Kingdonia; species Kingdonia uniflora. Next base: position 125,816 of record JACGCM010001138.1, read on the forward strand.
AAGGATAAGACACCAACTGACCAGGGAAACCCGAGAATTGTTCCAATCCTCCTTCCCCTTCGTTATCAGACTCATTCGTCCGACCAGAGGTCGAAACCTCATTAACAGACGAACTACCCATCTTAAAGGCAAATTCTAAAGACACATTTTCGACCTACAAGGATGCCTTTCACGCTTGATCTTCATACAGGTTAAGGTATTTATCATTCTTCCATCTATGTATGCATATATATATTCAACATATATCTCTGAATCATTCACGTATAACATATATCTTTAACTATAGAACATCAATATATATTGCATATATCTCTACTGACCTTCAGTTTCCGAATGAGAATCGGCAGTTGAGTGAAGCTTTCCCCTCACAACGCTGCTATATAGCCACCTACAAGATCTAGAATTTGTTGCCCTCTTCAACCGTTTATCGCCTTCTGATAACTCTTTATCGAATCCCCTAATTTTTTACCTTTCTCTCAAAGTGCTCTCCAAGTTTTTTGTGATAAAACATTTGTTTGGAGACGAAGAAGAACTATTTATCATTTCTCTCTTATGCGGCTGGCATTTATTGCTCCTCGTACGAACTGTCCTCAATTCCAAAACCGAGGCGTCATTTCCACTCTCCATGTCAGACGCCTTATACCTTTTTGATAAAACCGCCTTTCTATCATTATAACTCCCCTCATTTTTTAACATATTTTTCCCTTCTTTCCATATCTTTGCTTGACCTCCTCTCACTCATGATGACTCACACTGTGAGATGTCAGAGCTCTATTTCCTTTTTCATACAAAACAAAACTAGAAGCTTCTGCATTTTTATATTTTTGTTTCTCAGTCCTTGTGTATCATACTTATAGGGACTGACATTATTTTTAAAGTTGTACGAATGCTCAAAAAAATTCAAAATGTCTGCTAAAACACTCTCAAAACAGATTCGCCCCTATAGAGGATCCAATTGACTTATTTTATTTCTGTTACATTCACAACATTTATATTATTCATAAGAAACACTTAACAGGTCATCCAATCACATTATTCGTCGGTCCTCAGATTGTCGGATTCCATCTCAACTTCAGCAACTGAACTGGCCAACTTCTCTCGATTTACCTATTTTATCCACCTCACAAACACACCTCAAAAACTTAACAAGCATGTTCCCTGCTCCATCCATCTAAAAATACTTGAGCACACATTCCCCCCCCCCAATAATTCAGCATCGTAACCAGACAAACCAAAGATCCTCACAAACACGAACTGCTACAATCTTTATAGACAATCGTCCTTCCATGTAGAGCGAATCCTCTTAGATCGAGTAGTACCATCCACAATCTCTCCTCCATTTTTCTTTCATCAGACCCACATTTATACATTTCTCACCAACTTTACCCTCAAAATATGTGATTTTTATCTTTTAACTTATAACATAAACCCCGACTCTTAAAATTGCCACTATATTCAACCTTACACTATCACGAACATTCCCCCTTTTAACCTATAACAGCTTGAGTTTACATATTTCCTGTAATTTTTATCCATTACCTGCTAAACATAAATCATTTATATCAGCAAGACATTGAAAGCATGTATTAATCTCAGTTCGAACAGAATTGCAACATTGTTTCATCACTTATCAAACAGTTATTCAACAACACATTTCAGGTCAATTCAAGAAAATTTTCTATGCTTAATTTCATGAAAATCAACTTTAATCATATCGAACATAGTACATACGATTTACAGATAATAAGTTTTTACACAGGAATACAACAAAATGTTATCCGTCCAGCACCGAACTCTAGGTACTTTATAGATAACAAATTTTCCCTGTTTGTTAAAAGCTACAAGTCAGTCAGGCACGACAAGGTATCATGTTTTCTTGTTCTTCTTACTTCAGTGATTTTTCACCCTGATGCAAAGAAGACAGTGGAACCAATAAAAAAAATTCCTCACATGGCTCGGTTAAAGCCCAGTCGAACTCCAAGCGAGAACTATGCAAGCAGTGGACTTAGTGTTGACACCCACAAAAAAAGATGAAAGGTCTTCTAAGCGTAAAAACTACGATAGAAATGCTTCATTAAGACCCTTCTTCTCGTTTTTCTCATCCACTGTCATCACCGCCTCTTCTATAACTACCACCACCGAAGAGTTGGCAGAGATGAAGAGAGCCCAACATTAGAATCGATGGCAACACAAGAAATCAGCATATCTGCCCCGCAGATACGCCTTTCCCTGTATATGAACCCCTAAACCTATCTTTCACAAGGGTTCGAAGACAGGCCCAACATTCCTCGCCTGTCAAGACGAAGACATAAAATCTCTACATATAGTTGAAATCATCCACAGCTTCAACTGCTTCCTCTCCCGAGAAGCCTTGGTACATCGGAGGAATAGGGGTTGGGATCGCCATTTCCAAGGAACGATCACCAAAGTACTTCAACTTCAACCTCTGCACTTCAAACGCAATCCTCTATTTAAGAGCCATACTCCGAGTTTTTACCATCTCAGAGAAAGTTACACATGTAAGAATTGTTCCAAAGAGTTGATCAAGGTACTTTTTATATAACCTTAACTTTATTGTGCAGGTACGTTTTCCCAAGCGTTATCATTTATTACGGATGCGACTATTCAAACACAACCGTCACATACATCTGCATCAGTATTTAATACCCATCACCTCCCAATATCATGTAACTTCTACCCAGTCAAACCATCATTGCTCCGTTTCAAATTTACAACTTTTTACATATTCTATCTCAACCAAAGCCACTTGTGACTTCGGTTGTGAGGGGTGATTGAAGGGACTTATCCCTCGATCTCACTTAAAATCAAGCTCATCTAGCTTGAATTACCATCATCTCAGGCTCACGCAATTTTAGCTCTTAACACTTCATTTAACATTCTAAACAACCCCACAAACTACTTAAGAAACTACATCGGGCTAAACCCAGAAAACGTTATACAATCAAAGACACCTGTCTCCCATGAACTTGTCAGTTAATTAGTCAGCCACCACTAACCACATTATTCGGAAAATATGTTCTAGAACGATGAAGAGTTGTGGATAAGCATATAAAAAGGAAAAGTTCCAAAAGAGACGGGGAACAGAAAAATTACTCAAAACTTTTTATTTACGAGATCAAAAACGTTTTAATATTCTAAAGATCACTTGTAATAAAAATTTCCAGTCAACGTAATAAAGATACTTTTACAAAAATCCTCCATACGAGGTCGTGGTTTTTTACCTATTTAGAGGTTTTTCACGCTAAAAACGCATGATTGCATTTCTTACTTTCAAGTAGAGTATTGTTACAGGTTCATTTTGTGTGATAGTTAATTCATAATCGCATCGAGCTAAAGAATTTGGCCATTACACATGTTATAGTATTATATTGCTCTAGATTCATCATATCTCAACACGTTATCAGCACGTACGCTCTAGGAATGAGGAGAGCAGATCTTTCTTTCAAATTAGAGTTTTCATGGAAACCAAGTAATCACGAGAAGAGGTATTTTGCCATTTTTGTATACCTATATTCAAATCAATAATATATGATAAATCATCATGGTTTGAAAACTTATTTATCCCTATGCTTTTAGTGTCACCGGAGAGTGCTCGCTGGTCGAACGCCAGAATCTTGCCAGAATTATGGCCGGAAATTTTGTCGGACGGTCACCAGAATATTCCCTGCCGTTGTCGAAGCAGTGACATGGCAGACATGTGTATGTATGTGACACGTGTGTGTGGTACGTGTGTATCTCATGCGTATGGAACGTATGACAGAGTGTACATGGTACGTGGCAGACCGGTCAAACCGGTTCAGACCAGTTAACCCGGTTCAGACCTTGACCCAAACCGAGTCAGATCAGTCCAAAACTGGTCCAGACACTAAAACGGCTCTTAATAGCCCAATTTTTTGTCAAATTGAGCCTAATTTTTTTAAAAAAAATTCCTATTGACTGGACCTACCCCGTGGGGGACCCAATTTGAAATTTTTTATGCAATATAAATTTTTTAAAAAATTAAAAATAGGTGCCTCATATAGGAACATTGGCTCACTTATATGTGATATAAGTAAATGGTGTAATACCTATTTAAGTATTTTACGATAGCTAATAGGATATTACTGGAATGCCCTTAGAATACTAATTATCATGATCGGGGATCACAGATAATACGAAACTAAGACTAATTTAGCATACGACTGCGAGTCATATCTAAATCACAGTTAATTGTAAAGGATAAATAACTAAAGCTTAATTGGGAATTGACTTAGTCTTATTTCTCAAAACTTGGTGTCTGTAGAACAAAATTTTTGTATCTAGGTGCAATTACATGCAACAAAATAATATTTTGAGGTATATAGGCATTAATAGCAACCTATAGTACCCTAGAATATTAGTTCAAAGACAGGTATGATCAACCTATCTTGTGAACCCAACTGACTTTGGGATGGAACTACTTGTCAGCTAAACATCTAATACCCCTCATATTCTTAGAAAATACATGCCTTTATAGAACTCAAGGGCTTAAAACACCCTAGTTCTCAAAATAAGAAAAGTATACATTTAGTGGTTTTGAATAGCTGTCATGGCTAAGACACTATTAAAATATACTTTAAAGTTAAGATCACCATTTTACGGGGTAAATTTGGGATTTAATACTTTATAGGATATGAAAAAGGTTCACCTATAAGTAATGATTGAGAATCACTGACTTCTATACTATAAATTACCTTTAGTAATGATTGGAGATCATGTACTTCAAAAGGATTTCATAAGGAACACACACATCTGGTGGTTTTGAATATTAATCTTGGCTAAGATTCTATTAAAACATACACCTAAGATTAAGATCGTTATTTTTACAGGGTAAAATTTGGGATTTAATTATTATAGAAGAATTTCATGTATTTTAAAATATGAACAAGGTTCATCTATAATATGATTGGGAATCATTTTTGTAGCTATATTCTAAGTACTAAGATTTGTCTTTAATACAATTGATATATTTATCAAGAATTGTCTCTTATTACAATTTATATCTTGTATTATAGATGTCTGTGGCACTCAAAAATATTGAATTTCCACCATTGCTGCTCACTGGAGCCAATAACCTTACTTGGTGCATTAACGCTGACTTATTCTTGAGGTCACTTGGTCTGCAGAAGGCCATCATCATTAGTAACAAGGAAGATCCCATGGACAAAGTAAGAGCTTTGTTTATCCTCCGTCATCATATTCAGGATGATCTGAAGACTGAATACCTTAACAAGGTTGAGCCAGCTGACATATAGGTAAGCTTGCAGGAGTGTTCTGGTCATCATAAGACCATTGTACTCCCAAAAGCAATGCACCAATGGAATATCCTTATGTTCCACGATTTTAGGACGGTCGCTGATTACAACTCAGCAGTCCATAAAATTACTTCTACACTTGACCTGTGTGAGAAGAAAGTCATTGATGCTGAAATGATAGAGAAGACTTTATAAACCTTCCATGCTAGCAATATTACGATTCAAATGTAATATCGGCGAGAGAACTTGAAGACTCATGCAGTCTTGATTCAGGCACTGCTCCTCTATGAGTAGAACGATGATCTTCTAATGACGAATCATATTATACGGCCTTCTGGGAGTGCGTCATTGCTTGCGTCAAACAATGTTCAGTTTTGGGGAAACAACTCTGCACGTTGGGGATGATGCTATGGAAGGGGCAGTGGAGGATACCAGGGATACAGGAAAGTTGGAACACCATAAACACCAAAGAAGATCAAGAAGCCAAATTTTGAATCTCCTTGCTTGAGATGTGGGGCAGCTGGACACTAGTTTCGCGACTGCAAGACACCATGGGTGCCTAGAGTCAAAGTCCGGGCTAACCACATCACCACTAACATCACTTCTATCACTTCAAAGTTAGTAGGGTTAGACTTCTGCGGCGACACTGATATCAACATGGATAAACATTTGGAGTCATCCATAAAGATATCTCAGAAAACATGTGATGTCACATTAGAGAGAGTATTAGTAGTTTCTTTTCTATATAGACTTGATTTACTTTTGTTGTCAGTATTTTTTATTTTGTTAGGAATATATCATTAATATTTCAATAAAATGCTCGTGACATACATGAGATCCATTTTGTTATAATAAATTATGATTATTCGAATTTATTGCTTGGGAATTAGTTAAATTCTTTGCATGATAATTGATATCCTGCATACAACTAGTCTATAGATCTATCTGCCAATTAAGCATGACCGATAATCAGATGAGTGGCGGCATATGTCTCAGAGACATTAGTACCATACACTCTATCCTTTTAAAATATGACTATATTTCTTGTTTAACCTTGTGCTTCGGGGATGGCATTAATATCATTGGCATAGCCAACATGATAGAACACACTAAGGACTTCACGCTATTACAGATTTCTAATAGTACGATACCAGGTATCTAGTCTAGTTTTATAAACTAGTAAATCCAGTTAGATTTTACTGAGTTTAGGGATATACATGATAATACTTATCACGTAATGACTATCGAGGAAAATGACAAACAGGGTTCTGTACATTCATTACATGCTTAAAGGTTAGAACACGCTATTATAACAGTTTCTAATACACTCCTCAGTGCTCGGATAGCGAGGAGGATTATCAGGATTACATCTCAACTTTCCCTAAAAGAAGAGAAGAACCAGAGCGTGCACGTATAACGATTGTTTTCAAGAAAAGTCTATTTTGACTAAGATGGAGTGGGATCTCCAGCCTTTGCTCCAACCGCATCCATGGAAACCCATGTGGACCTTTCCATCCACATAGTGGCACACTTGAATATTTATGGTCATTAAAGACGCGTCTAGGAGATGGTTCTAAGAATGCAACGTTAGCACGACTTCTCCCTTGGATCATTCGATCCCAAGCTCAGTTCCTAGGTTAACTGATCAAAGTCGATCAATACAACTTGACAGGGGCTTGGGAGTTGAACTCACAGGCTTTAGATGATAATTTTACCACTAAATGGGATAGATGATTGAGCATCATGAGTACCCCATACCATACCCAACTCAAGATTGGCGGAAAACCTAATCAAACGATTTCGGATAATTGCTAGGTCGTTGCCATTACGATTACAACTTTCTGCTAGTGTATGGGATATGCATTCTTACTCCCACAACACTGATTAAGGTTCGTCCCTTAGTAAATCATCAAATTATTCTTTCCCAAAAAGCGACTAGTAATTGGGTCGGGGCCCGGTATCGCCCATCGATGAACATTTGGATGTTTTGTACATGTGCCAATCGTACCACAATGTATGAAGATGGAACCCTTAACATCATCCTGGTATTATATTGATTATGATTTGTATTTATTACTGAATATTTGGAACCCGCTGGCAACGTATATCCTGCAAGGCAGATAATTATCACTTTGATAAGATGATATTTCCAGCATTGGGGAGAGATATGACAGTCAATGCTAAGGATGTTTCCAAGAGGTTTAGGAAAACACCATCGTCATCTCATCTAGATCCATATACATAAGTTAGGTGACAATAAGGTTCAACGGATTACAAATCTCCAATAGGTCGTAAATGAATTGCTAGATACATTCATAGACATTATTGAAGTACCGTAAGAACATGTACCTACAAGTAATACACCTACACAGCAGAACGTTTTGGGGGAACTAGTACCGCAGCAGAACATTCCAGGGGAATTAGTACCGTAAACAAATCTGAGGCTCGTGCTTAGTGTGAAGCACCGTTGGAAGAAAGTCTTTTGAGCCGGGGTACTGTAGAATAAAGAAGAAATATGACTAATGGTGTAGTAGATTCATCGAGGATGGAGCCACCCATTGACAAGGTATTCATATTCGCTGTTGTGCTCGCCATCAAGGATGAGGATTCATAACTACTTATTATAAATGAATGTGTGTTGTTGTACATTAACAAAAGTAGGTATTTGGAATCCAAGAAAAACTTAGCTTATGCATAATGCGAAATGATACCATTGAACCTATCGGTTATAAATGGGAATGCTACAGAAACAGAATTAACTCGAAGATATAATTTGGCCAAGGTAAGACTAAGGTAAGACTAGTTGCCTAGGAAATTTTTAGAGATCTGGCATCGATTGCAGTGTAACCTATTACCCTGTTATGGACGCTATAACGCTTTAGTACTTATCAGTCTGTCAAGTTATCGAGGACAAGCTAGGCATGCGTCTGATGTAAATACCACGTATCTATATGGGAAACTAGATATGAATATCTACATGAAGCAACCTGGGAAGGTATAAGCTTCTGGAAGCAATTCAGCCCGACACACGAGGTGTGTACGTAATAAAACTGGAAAAGTTATTGTTGGCTTGAAGCAATGGGCCCATGTGACATAGTTGGCTGAGTATTTGAAGGTCAAGGACTTTGTAAATATCCTTATTTGTCCATGCATTCTTATACATAAATTAGCTTCAGTATCATCATAACAGTGTACTAAATGATTTGGATATCATTAGACCTCCGGGGAAGATCGCGAGAGCCGCCGAATACCTTGGGAAGGAATTCAAAATATAATACCTTGTGAAATCAATAGTATCTTGATTTGTAGATCGAACATCTTGATAGTGGCACCCATACACCAAACAATATATATCAGAAGAGTTATTTAACACTTCGATATGGATGTAGCACACGGTGTTAAGTCATTTATTGTGCATTCAGCACTTAGGTGTGGGCAACGACATCTTTCACCATCTTAATTGAGGGAGAAACTCCTAGGGTCGTGGTTCCATAGCTAGGAGGTGCTTTGCTATAGTTAACTTGGTATACTATACCCAATGACTCATTCGCAGTAAACTGTTTGGCTTGCCATAGTTCGATTCCTACCCAAAGGCACTGGAATAGGATCAAGCACATTCTGAGATATCTCATCGGCATGAAAGACTGGGGTCTATTCTATCTACAACTTGGCAAATGGGAAATTATAGAATATGCCAATACAGGATATTTGTCAGATCAACATAAAGGCCGATCACAATCGGGTTATGTATTATTGTATGGAAATACTGTAATGTCATAGAGATCAGTGAAGCAGACAATGGTTACTACATCCTCGAACCACGTGAAGATTCTTGAATTACATGAAGCTTACAGAAAATATTTTTGGTTGCGGTCTATGATAGACCATATCAACGAAAGTTGCGGTCTGAATTCTATTCAAGATAAACTGACGACATTTTATGAAGATAATTCAGCTTGTATCGTTCAAGTCAAAGGCAGATTTATTAGAGGTGACAAAACGAAGTATATTTCACCAAAGTTCTTTTACATACACGAGTTGCAGAAGACGAATGAGATCGACATTATTCAAGTCCATTCAGAAGATAACCTGGTTGATCCATTCACGAAGGCTCTTGCATATCCTACGTTCAAGAGATTAGTTCATGGAATCGGTATGTAAAGTTTACAAGATTTATTATCTCAGGGAGGTCGACGTCAGGGGGAGTAGTCCCAGCCTGACGTGGACACATGCGCGTTGTACTCTTTTTACTGATAACGCAATTTTTATCCTAAGAGGTTTTACTAGCTAGAGGTTTTGATGAGGCAACGTATACACGTCCACAACCCATATAGGGCAGATGATTGTACTCTTTCCCTGCACAACTTTTTGCCCAAGGGGTTTTGCAAGGCAAAGGTTTTAATGAGACAAGTCGTCCTAGTAGGGAACACCCCAAGGGAGAGTGTTAGGACTTGGGTTCAAGCCCAAGCTAGGAACCCAGCAGGGTTGGGGTGTCCTATACAGACTCTTGACAAACCCATAGGCCCAATAGAGTTATGGGGAGAGTTAGAGTAGAATAGGGAATCCTTCTGGGTTGTCTATATATATCACTGTACTATGTATAGAGATCACGGTTATGATAATCAATAAATATCTTTCTCTATTTCTCTCTTATTCATGCTATAGTATTATATTGCTCTAGATTTATCATATTTCAATAGTGTTCACCTTAAACGGAGTTATTAATATCACACATTTTAATCAAATATGGCAAAAGTACCCTTTTCTTTTAATTGAGTAAAACGAGAAGTCTCGCTCTGTAAATCTAGCGCAAGAACAACAAAAGGAAAAAAATTGATCTCTCTAAAGAGATCATATTTTAATCTATTCTAATCAAAGTTTGCCATGTGGCAAGAGAGAGAAAGCCTTAAGATACCAATTTAACTCCAACTTAACACTGTTTGAGATATTATTATTCCTCTCCTAATTTAATAAATTATTTTTTCTATCCAACTTTTTAAGTCAAAAACCTATTTAATTAACTTAACTCTGCAGTGCACAAGACTCTTGAAGGTTTCCTTCCATTTGATTCAAATGGAACAACACCACTCTTGATTTTCTTACTGAGCCTTAATAGTAGTCTCTGTTAATATTAATAGGCGGGAAAGCTTTAAAGTTAGATGGCATTTAATAACCAATTTAACAATGTTTTTTCTCTTTAAGAACATCATATACATCATACCTAGATAGAGGTGGTTGACCAGTAATTGCAGCGACATACTAGCTCGAACATTAAAGAAATCAAGCTTATGTAACAGAAGTTCCGTAACACATTCCATAACTACAAGAATCGGTTAAAGAGAGAATTAATTCGCATGCTAGATGTAGGTATTTATGGGAGAGAAACAATATTTAATTAATTTAAAATCAAAAAATGTTTAAAACTTAAAAAGCCAAAAGTGTTTTAAGTTTTGAGTTATCTTAGTCTCTTTAAACTTTCTCTCTCCTGGCCATGGCAAACTTTGATTAGAAGAGATAAAAAATAATCTATTTAGAGAGATCAAACAAATTTCCACAACAAAACTCGCGAAGAGAGGTGTGAGAAGAATAATCAAAATTGAGAGATTTCTTAACTTCTTTAAGAATTTAATATTAGGTTTATTGAATTGGATTTTAAAATATGATACAGGTCCTTCTAATCAGTTCAAAGAAAAACTGGATGATTTTTTTAACAAAAAATTTCTAACAAGAGGAGTTTTCTTTTTTTTTAACAAGTTTGAGATTGGCAGGTTTTAGAAGGGAAAAGATGAGTGAAAAAGGATGGTTTTGGCAAAAACAAACTTACAATAATTAGAGTTAAAGTTGAAGTTAAAAAAAGAGAGGAGTAGAGGAGCTTGGAGCTAAACACAGTGGACATGAACTTTTCATTATCTCCTACACTGCAACTGTACACAACTCCCACACCAACACTCCTCTTCTCCATCAAAAACAACACTCACAAACGCAATAAACAACAAAACTCTCTCATTGTTTCCCTCTCATCACCTTCTCTTTCAAACAGACATATTTGGAAAAAATTCCCAAACCTCAACACCACAACCACCCCAACAAAAACAACGCTCTATCGCCGTCGGCAAAACCCACAACATTTAGACCACAATGTAGATATGGATAACTTGCTATCATCCATATCTCAAACCACAACTCAAGAACAACTCTGCACATTACTCTCTTTATACAAGGGGAGACAACTTTCGATTCGTTTCATGGTTTCGCTTCTTTCCCGTGAACCTGACTGGCAACGCTCCCTCGCGCTCCTCGACTGGATCGTCGAAGAGGCTTTATACACCCCCTCGGTGTTCGCCTACAATGTGGCAATCCGTAATGTGCTTAGAGCTAAACAATGGGTACTTGCAACTGGCCTAGTTGATGAAATGCGTCAACGAGGTTTGTCCCCGGACCGGTTTACGTACTCGACTCTCATTACCCATTTTGGGAAAAATGGGTTGTTTGATTCTGCATTGTCTTGGCTTCAACAAATGGAGCAAGACCATGTTTCGGGTGATCTTGTGTTATATAGTAATCTCATTGAGCTTTCGCGTAAACTGGGTGATTACTCTAAGGCAATGTCGTTGTTCTCGAGGTTGAAACGTGCAGGTATTGTTCCTGACCTTGTTGCGTATAATTCTATGATTAATGTGTTTGGGAAAGCGAGGTTGTTTAAAGAAGCGAGACAACTTTTTCATGAAATGAGAACAAATGGGGTTTTTCCTGATACTGTTAGTTACTCTACGTTGCTTAGTATTTTTGTCGAAAACCAGAGGTTTCTTGAGGGATTATCGATATTTTCCGAAATGAATGAAACCCGGTGTCCCCTTGATCTTACAACGTGTAATATTATGATTGATGTTTATGGTCGGCTAGATATGGTTAGGGAGGCAGATTGGTTGTTTTGGAGTATGAGAAAGATGGGGATTGAGCCTAGTGTTGTTAGCTATAATACGCTCTCGAGGGTATATGGTGAGGCAGAGTTATTTGGTGAAGCCATCCATTTGTTTCGGTTAATGCAGCGGAAGGATATTGAGCAAAATGTTGTTACGTATAATACAATGATGAAGATTTACGGGAAAACGCTGGAGCACGAGAAGGCTACAAATCTCATTCAAGAGATGAAGAGTAAAGGAATTGAGCCAAATGCTGTTACGTATTCAACTATTATATCGATATGGGGAAAGGCTGGGAAATTGGATAGAGCAGCGATGTTGTTTCAAAAGCTTAGAAGCTCTGGGGTTGAAATTGATCTAGTACTTTATCAGACGATGATCGTGGCATACGAGAAGGCTGGTCTTGTTGGACATGCTAAGCGTTTGCTGCACGAGCTTAAACGCCCTGATAACATCCCTAGAGAAACAGCCATTTCTATTCTCATAGGTGCGGGTCGGATCGAAGAGGCTACGTGGGTATTCCGACAGGCATTTGATGCTGGTGAGGTTAAGACTATATCAGTGTTTGGATCCATGATTGATCTCTTATCAAGGAACAAGAAACATGGTAATGTTATTGAAGTGTTTGAGAAAATGAGGGCGTCGGGTTATTTTCCCGATTCTAGTATGATTGCTTTAGTACTTAATGCTTATGGGAAGTTAAGGGAATTCGAAAAAGCAGAGACTATTTATAAGGAGATGCAGGAAGAGGGTTGTGTCTTCCCAGATGAGGTGCACTTTCAAATGCTAAACCTCTATGGTGCACGAGGAGATCTTATGGCTCTGGAGTCGCTATTTGAGAGTCTGGATTCTGATCCCAATATTGATAAGAAAGAGTTGCATATCGTCACTGCAGGCATCTACGAGAGAAAAAATCGAACTGATGATGCTTCTCGAATTATGAATAGAATAAGAAGGAGTCTGTGAAATCTTTTATCAAAGGATTGAGTATTTGATCTCCACAGCCACCAGATGTAAAGTTCTTAGACTCCACTTCCGTATCAACTATGAACTAGCTTGTAGTTCTTGTATGTATGTTACGACACATTCTCTCCTCAGTCTCAACTGTTTTGAAATATCATCAAAGGAACAAGATGGGGCAAGCTACGAAATTTGTATACATGGCAAGCTTTTATCTCACAAATGACCCATATTATTATTTGTTGAATATTATACAAGATGGTGTAATACTGCTTGATAGATCTGATTAAGTGTTTACAGCATACATTAGTGTGTCGAAAACCATTGATCTTACACCTATTCATTTTATCTAGAGCATCTTCTTATTGTAATACTTAACAGGATCTTGGTTCCATATCAACAAGAAAAGGAAGAATTTGTTTCCTTAGCATTACTTGACTTTATCATGTTCTGCGAAATTGAATCGATGCCTTCTGTGCTACTGTAAGCTTGGTCTTATCCTCAACCAGTCTACGATGCTTCGAATTCTTCAGTAGGTGTTAGAGTTAGCTTGTATAGCCCAAAAGCTTTTATGTCTTTTCACATATCTTTACTTTTTTCACTTATAGGCCGTTCTAAAGGTTGTTGTTGTAACCCTAACTTTCTCTATTCTAATAACAAGAGTGTTTTCTCGCTTTGTTATCATAATATCAAGAGCAAGATTTTTTCTCGATCCTCATTGAAGATGTCATTCTCTCTCTCTAGGCGTCTGCTCATGTTGGTAGTGATTAGAAAAGGATTAGAAGAATTCGTTTTTAGTCATATTTGGGTTTGTTTGATTGAAGAATAATCTGTGTTTGATGCTAATTCAACCACGTATTATAGAGGTTTTCTCTTGTTGATTGGATTTCTGCTTAAGTGAAGTTTGATTCAATTGATTATGGGGAAGAGTTGATGCCTTCTTGGGACTGATTTGAATAGTGCTAAAGTTTTCAGTTAAGAGTTTGGTTAATTTTAATTGGGTTTGGTTTTAATTTACAACTGCAAGTAGTTGTTTTACTTGACATTATTGTAGCAGATTCTCTTGCAATAGTGTTTTGGGATTGGGGGTAAATTCTGGTGCAGTAAACTGGGATTGAGTTGGTATAATCTGTTTGTGTAACTTTGTGGGATTGAGTTCTTGTAATTGAATTTGTATTAATGATGACTAATGAAAAATTAGATTTCCAAGGGATTGGTTTGAAATTGACCGGACCTAATTATGGGTATTGGGCCAATACAATGACCCACTTCATGATAGGTCGAGGTTATGGGATTATGTTGATGGAACAACTGCGAAGCTGTCGGATCCAGAAAAATAGATCTATACATCTAATTTAGAAAAATGGCAAATGAATATCTCAAAGATCTTTATGTGGATCGGCAATTCTGTTGAAATCTCAATTAGTATGCAGTTAGCAAAATTCCAAATAGTGAAGGAGCGGTGGGATTACTTGAAGAAGTTATTTACTAAATCAAATTTTGCTCGGCATTATCAGTTGGAGGTTAACGTTAGAGAGGTTCAACAAGGTAATTGTGTTCAAGAGTTTTATAATGTGAAGACTGATTTGTGGGATCAACTCGCCTAGACTGAGTAATCAGGATTTATTGCTTGTGCGGATTGGATCACATATAGAGAGCAACAATGATTAATGCAGTTTCTAGTTACATTACGTGATGATTTTGAGTCTCTTCGGGGTTCGGCCAATGCATCAGTCTCAGGCTTCTTACCCACGACCTCTTGATAAATGTGTATTTTGTCATCAAAAAGGCCATTGGAAGAATTAATGCCTAAAGAGGTCATTACAACAATACCAAGGGTCAGCACCGTTACCACCCTTACAACAATTCAAAGGTCCTTCCCAGTCTCAGTCCTATGGAGGAGCACATCCACAATAGTATTTTAGACCCCCATCACCATATCCACAGAGCCCACCTGCACCTCTACCTCATCACGTTCATCCTACTCAGTCTGTAGCATTACTGTACAATGATGCATCTTTTTTTTGATATTGTAGCTTAGATGGAACATTTTTTACTTCAGCCTCCTGATATTATTCTACATGCTGGTTTTATATCATCTGGTGCAACTTTAGGCAGATGTTGTACAAGTTGGATTTTTTATTCTGGTGCCACACATCATATGACCAGTGATCAGTCTATCTTTTTGAGTCTTACACATCCTTCGTCCATCATTAGTGTTACTACAGCTAATGAATCATCTATGCCCTTTGTTGGATTTGGACCTGTCTCCACACCACACTTGTCCCTTACTAATATTTATTTTCTTCTCCATCTCACTTTGAGTTTAATCTTTATTAGTCAGTTGTGTATTTCTGCATATTTTTTTTACTTTTCTAATTCCCATTGTTTTGTGCAAAACCGTCATGCTCAGAGGCTGATTGGGATGAGTCATAGAGATGGCGGCCTGTACGTCTTAGTAAATTTTCAGCCATCTTCTAGGACAGTTTCGATTAGTTCTTCTATTGATTTGTCTTCTTTCCGTTTAGGATCTAAGTCTCGCATATTTTATTTATGGCATGCAAGATTAGGTCATGTGTCTGGATCTGGGTTAAAGTATTTAGTTTATCTTAGGAGTTTGGTCAAGCCCAAGGTAGGAACCCAACTAGGTTGGGGTGTCCTATTGGACTCCTAACAAACCCATATAAACTAGGGTTTATAGGGAGAGTCTTAGAGATAGTATTTAACCCCTAAATAGGATTCAGCATTGTAACATATAACAACCTATCAATAATAAGCTCTTTATTCTTCTCTCATATCTATGTGTGTGTATGATTACTTAGTAGAATAGTTTGTTATCTAACACATTATCAGCACTGCGAAGAACTAGTGGATTAAAAGGATAACTCTCCAACGAAGCCTTTTTTGGATTTTTGCGTTGTGGAGAAGTATATTTTTTTGTGAATTTTATTTTTAAGTATTAATTGCATGATCTAATATATAAGATATGTAAATCTGAGTTTGTAGTTTAATACCTATTTTTTCAAAATTTTAAGACCTATTTTTAGTATATTTTCACCCTTATGAAGGGCTATTTTCAAACTAAAATAGGGATCGTTCTAGTAATCGGATTAATGCGCTTGTAATTTTTTTGCGTAGCCTACACTATCAAAATAACGTCCATATATTATACTCTTTCGGGAGATGTCCCTATCGTCAAGAAAACGACTTGGAAACTGGGCAGCTCATAGCCAAAACCCAAGTTTTAACGACGATAAGGTCAGGGTAATGTCACCTACCCTTTACGGGGTTTTTTTAAGTCACGCTGACGTCATCTAAGATAAACCTGATCTAGACCCATTTTATGAAAATTGGACCTAATTCAAATCTAATCCCCAAAATCATACCGAACCAGATTTCTTGACGTAGCAGGGACCGGGCCCACAATGACACGTGTTAAGAGCATGTTATAGGCGGGACCCACCATATGTTAATGTGGCAAACACGCGTCAAGGACACATGGCAGCTGACGTGGTTGGAGGGACCCACCCCATTCTAACGTGGCAGACACATCAAAAACAAGTGACAGCTGACGTAGCAGGTGGGACCCACCCAATACTGACGTGGCAAACACGTATCAAGGACATATGACATCTGACATAGAGGTGGGACCCACCCCATGCTGACACAGCATACATGTGACATGTGGGACCAACGCATTTATTGTAGCAGTAACACGTATCTCACTGTGGCAGTGACGCGTGTTGCACTGTAGCAGTAACACGGGTCAAACCAGTTTGACTGAGTCAAATCGGTTTAGGCCTTGACCTGAACCAAATCAGACCAGTCCAAACACTAAAATTGGCTTTAAAAGCCTAAATTTTGGTCAAATTTAGTCAATTTTTTGGGAAGTAGGTACCTTGTATAGGAAAACTGACTAACTTATATGTGATATAAGAATATAGATCAATACATGTTTAAGTATCTTACAATAACTTATAGGATATTAATAGTTTGTCCCTAGGATACTAATTACCCTGATCAAAGATCAGAGATAATGCGAAAACAAAGACTCATTTAGAATACGGCTGGGAGCTATATCTACATCACAGTTAAATGTCAAGAATAATAATTAGAGATCAATTGGGAATTGACTTAGACTTATTTTCATAAAATGTGGTGTCCGAGGAACCAATTTTACATATTTAGGTCTAATTAGATGTTATTTGATAAAATTTAGGGGTCTATAGTTTCTAATAGCAACCTAGAGAGTATCCTAAAATATTAGTTCAAATACAAGACCAATCTACCCATCTTGTGAACTTAACAAAATTTGGTGTAGGACCACTTATCCGCTAAACATCTAATACCCCTCATATTCGTAGTAAATGGGTTATTTGGCTAGAATATCTTATAAAACTTTAAGGATTAAAATACCCTAATTGTTAGAATATAGAAAGCAATATCTATTAGTTTTGAATAGATATATTAGCTAAGACCTTATTAAAACGCACTTTAAGGTTAAGACTACCATTTTATAGAGTAAAGTTAGGATTTAACGTTTAATAGGAACTCATGAGTACAAAACCATGAATAGAGTTTACTTACAAGTAATGATTGAGAATCATGTACTTCATTGTGCTATATACTATGAACCACAAGTAATGATTGGAAATCATGTACTTAAATAGAATTTCATGAGTAATAGGATATGAACAAGGTTCACCTACAAGTAATATTTGGGAAATTACTAACTTGAATACTATGAATTGCCTTTATGAAATGAATGTTTATCAAGTACTACTACTAGTATTGATCTACATGCATAATGATGTTGGCGATACTCAGAACATTAAGTACCTCATATACTACAACTCTATTTCGATACCAATACACTTGACCTGTATGGATACTGAAATCCATCTGTGGCAGACTTTGTTTGTACCCTCGCCTTCATATTTTGGAAGAACTGATAATAGATTACCCTATAATATTTTAGTATTGTATGACTATGGCAGACTTTTGTTCGGCAGTGCAACTCCATTATAGTGTTACGTGGATAAATAGTTGAGGTAAATAGAGATTTTAGGAATATTCTATTAAACTTTCTACGCTTCAAATATTATGCTTTTGAGGTAATATTCGATAAATCACTATACACGCAAACCTGATTCAAGTTATCCTCATTTCTGAGCAAAACAATGAGCTACTGGTTAGGAACCTTAACCTTATGCCTAATAAAAGTAAGCATGTATCAGGGTAGCACAATGTTGGGGCTAGTGACAGGAAAAGTTGCAGACAGGGTCACAACCGTGGATAGACAAGTGATGGTAGCAACGGTAGGATTAAAAATTCTAGCCATCAGTAACCTGAGGCAATGGGAACAAGAAGTTCACCAATGGACCAAAATGGAATAGGAAGAATTCGTAAATGGGTACGAGATAATACGGGGGTAGGATTACAGAGCACCCCAGACATTCTTAAGATATCTGCCCCAAACTTATCATGCGATCATAGCTGGTGCAGACCTCGCCACGGCAGAGTCTATGGCCATAGATTTCTCCCATGATACCAATATAACTTTGGATTACGTTCTAAGATTGAACAGTATAAAATTCTCAGTAGATGAATGATGTCACCTAGAGAAAGCATTGTTAAACAATTACTTTACTTATTGTATAGTAGTTGTTTTGCTTTATTTGTACTATCATTGACTGAATTGGGAACTCTTCACTGGTTAATTTAATAGAATGTTCGTGACATGCATTGGTTCAGTATCATATCTATGACATTATTCTTTGATTATAATAATTTATTGCGTAAGATGCAGTTAAATTCTATGTATGATAATTAATCTACTATATACAACCCGCATATGGATCTATCTGCTCATTGTGTATTACCGATAATCAAATGAGTAACGATATATGTCTAAGGGACATTAGTACCACGCACTCGATCCTTTTGAGATATAAAAATATTTCTCTAACCTTGTTCATTAGGGATGTTACGAATATTATTGGTACGACCAACATGATATAAAATACTACGAGTGTCACGCTATTACTCCCTAGCAGTACGATACGGGGTACCTAGTCCACTTTATATACTAGTAAATCCAGCCAGATTTCATAAAGTTTTAAGGAGATACATGGTATTGTTTATCACGTAAAGACTATAAGAGAAAATGACAGGCAGGTTCTGTGCATTCCCTTTATGTCAAAAGGTTATAACACATTATTGGAATGGTTTCCAATATACTCCTCTGGGCTAGGATAATGAGGAGGATTATCGGAAATTTATTTTTACTTTCTTTAAAAGGATGGATGATCCAGAGAGTGTACGTGTAACGATTGCTTTCAAGAAAAGTCTATTATCCGTCCTAGTATGACTATGGTGGAGTACGACATATCTATCCACATAGTAATCTACTTGAGCATTTATTGTCATAATAGACGCATCTTGGAGATGGTCTTACAGTTGCCTATTATTAATAACTTAAAATGTAATATTAACACAACTTCTCACTTAGATCATTCGATCGTAGGCTTAGTTCTTAGATTAACCGATACCCAACTCGGGATTGGCGGAGAACCTAATCAAGTGATTAAGGATAATTGTTTGTGGGTCATGCACTTTTGCTCCCAGAACAATGATTAAGATTCGTCCCATAACAAATCGTCAAATCTTTCCCAAAGCAATTAGTAACTAGATCGGAGCCCGGTGTTGCCCATCGACGAACATTTGGATAATATATACAGGTGTCATTTGCACCACCATAATGTACAAAGATGGGACCCCAACGTCGGCCTGGTATTATATGGGTTATGATCTGCATCTATCACTAGATATTTGAAGCCCACTAGCAATGTATATAATGCGAGATTCACAGATTGCCACTTTGATGAGACGATATTCCCCCACATTGGGAGGAGATATAACAGTTAATATTGAGGATGTTTCCAGGATTAGTTAGAAAATACCATCGTTGTCGCATCTAGATCCCTTTACATAAGTTAAGTGACAATAAGGATCAATGGATTACAAACATGCAATAGGTCATAAATGAATTACCAAACACATTCATAGATATTATTAAAGTATCGTAGTTGCTTGTACTTGCAAGTAATGCACCTACGCAGCTGAACGTTTCGGGGGAACTAGTACCACAAACAAATTTGTAGCTCGCGCTTTGTACGGAGCATCGTTGAAAGAAAATATTATGAGCTAGGGAACTATAGAATTAGGGACAAATGTGACTAATGGTATAGTCAGTTCATCAAAGATGGAACTACCCATCAACAAGGCAATAGTAGCTACGCGACTAATTGATGCATTACGAGACAAGTAGGGGGTGACAAATATGTATGATAATAAGAGGATCTCAATCAATTAAAAGTCTATAATAGCATAACGTAGGATCGTTCAATAGAGATT
Organism: Kingdonia uniflora; assembly: GCA_014058105.1. Taxonomy (NCBI): domain Eukaryota; kingdom Viridiplantae; phylum Streptophyta; class Magnoliopsida; order Ranunculales; family Circaeasteraceae; genus Kingdonia; species Kingdonia uniflora. The sequence goes on from JACGCM010001138.1 coordinate 146,409, forward strand.
TATTGATAGGATATTCTTATTCTCTATTGTGCTCGCCATCCAGGATGAAGATTTAGAACCACTTATTATAAATGACTATTTTTTGTTGTACGTTGGCTAAAATGGGCGTCTGGAATCCAAGCGGAGCTCAGTTTGCTAGCGAAATGGAAAGTGGTACCATAGAGCATGTCGATAACAAATAGGAATGGTACGGAAACATGATTAACTCAAAGAGATAATTAGCTTAAGGTAAGATTAGTTTCCCAAGAATTCTTTAAGAGTCCTGGCATCGATTGCAATGAGACCTATCATCCAGTTATGGACGTTATAACATTTTGGAGCTGACTAGTCTGTTAATTGTCGAGGACAAGCGAGACATGCGCCTTATGCAATTATCATATATCTATATGGGAAACTAGATACGGATATATACATGAAGCCACCCGGGAAGGTATAAGCTTCTTGAAGCAATTAAGCCCAACACATACGAGGTGCATTCGTAATAAAGTTGGAAAAATTATTATTGACTTGAAACAATCAGGGACCATGAGATATAGTAAGTTGATTGAGTATTTGAAGGTCGGACACTTTGCAAATATTTTTATCTATCCAAGTGTTCTTATTTAGAATAGAAATATTGGCTTAAGTCATCATGATATTATACTAAATGATTTGGATAACAATAGAACTCTGAGGGAGATCGCGAGAGGCACTGAATACCTTAAGAAGAAATTTAAAATTAAAGACCTTGGGGAAGCCAAGTATTATTTTGATTTGAAGATCAAACATCTTGGTAGTGGTATAGTCATACCCTAAGCAATATATATCGGAAGAGTTATCTAGCACTTCGGTATAGATGTAGCACACGGTGCTAAGTTGCTTATTTTCATCCATTACTTGGATGCGAACAAAGACATTTTCTACCATCCTAATGGGGGGAGAAACTCTTAGGGCCATAACGCCATATCTTAGAGGTGATTTGTTACAGTTAGTTGGGTATATTAGACCTAATAACTCATTTACAATAAACTATTTGGCTTATCATAGTTTTCCTCCTACCCAAAGGCAATAGAAGGAGAACAAACACATTCTGAGGTATCTGATCAACACAAAAGACTGGGGTCTGTTCGACCTATAAATGGTAAACATAAAATTACAGGGTACACCGATACAGAGTACTTGTCAAACTTACATAGAGGCCATTATCAGATAGACTATGTGTTTATGTACGGGGATACAACAAACTATTAGAGATCGATAAAGTGGATGGCGTTAGTTACATCTTCGAACCATGATAAAATTCTTGCACTTCATGAAGCTGACAGAGAATCATGGTTGTGCTCCAAGATACATCACATAAACTGAATTTGTGGCATGTTATATACAAAATAAAACGTCGACTCTATATGAAGACAACTCATCTTGCATTATTCAAGACAATGGCAATTTTATCAATGACGATAGAACAAAGCACATTTCACAGAAGTCCTTCCATACTTAAGAATTGTAGAAGGCGAATAAGATTGATATTATTCAATACATTTCATAAGACAACTTTGCAAACACTACACCAATTTTAGCAAAATACCACAAACTTTGTCTGTGGTAAACTGCTATTTTCCATGGACTTTGACTGTGGTGGAGGTTTGTAGTAAAAGGTGCGTGGCAATTTTTTTGCCACAGACTTTATCCGTGCTTAATTTACTGTTTTGCCACGGATTTAATATGTGGTTAATTTATTACCACGGATTTAAACCGTAGTATAAAACAAGGTAAATGACAATCTTAATCCGTGGCTATCTATTTACCTCCAATAAAGTCCGTGGCAATTCTTTATCATTTTTTCAAAAAAAAAAAAATTCACAAATATATCAAAAAAATTATCAGACCATAATCCATACAACAATCATAAACTCGTACATTCATCAAACAATCATAAACTCAGGTTCATACAACAATCATAAACGCACAAATTCATCATTTTTACAACTCTCAACACCGTCCTTACTGGCCTTGTTAAATCTTCATGTGAGACAAGATTTTTGATAATGACCTATACACACAGAAGAAAAAAATATCAAATACATGATCTTCCATAGGATGCATATATCAAATGCAAAAGAGAGATGCCATCAAGAAATTAAAACTTACATTTTTTGTTTCTTGGCGTTATTCTTCTTGATACTTAAGATCATATCCATGAGCATTTTCTAGTGGTGTTTCTTTGTCTAAGAATGCATATCCAATTTTCTATTGCCCCTTTTGCTCTCGCTTCATAATTATCTCTACCAACTTAATGTGCTTTTCTGTTGTTCTTTCCTTATTGTGGCGAGTGTGTTCTGAATCTAGTTTACTGGCATATATCTACAAGGATCTTCATAGACCTATAATTCTCTCCCAGACCACCAGAAGCTAATTGCGTAGAAAGTAGAAACTCAGAAGCTTTACGAACAGTCAGGTTATTATTACAGTTCTTCCCAGCAGCTGCTAACCCTCGAAGTGCAAACCATGTTCCATAAATGAAGCAAATTCCCTAACAGCCGTACCACGAACCATCCAGCATTTATTGATTTTCTAGGTAGCGTACCACTTTAGCAATAAAAGTTTCAATTTCTTTTTTCTGAAGTCCAGGATATAGTTTCATAAACACTGCTAGCGCCTGGATTGTTGATGCAGTACATTCCACATATTCATGTTCATTAACAATGTCTTGGAATAACTCTGTTGGGTTTAATACCTGTGAAGTGATTTAAAAATTAAGGTCAAATACATAAAATTAAATCGTAAACAAACCATTGAACAATATGTGCAAACGAAGATACCTCCAACCACTCATGCGCAGTTGCCAGTTCCCAATCCCAAGCCGACAATCCACCATTTTCACTCTGCAGTGAACCATTTATCAATAAGATATATGACACAAAATGCAATCTCACATTACAAGAGTTTACTTAAAAATACTAGTCTCATACTTGTAGGGAGATGAGAAGATTAGCCGAATCATATATTCGATCCGTTTCCATCTTTTCACCAACCCTTTCAGATGGCAGTTGAGAAAACAAGAGGCATCCCTTACATTAGATATTTAGGTCTCAAATTCAGTTTTAGCAAGTTTCGGGCATTCCTTCTATCCATCATCCATGACTTTAGTTAATCGATAGAGCTTATTTGCTTTTCTCTTACTTTCTCAGATATTATTGTGGCAATCTCATCAGGATAATTACCTTTCAACATGAAACTATGCACCTAAAGATTGAGAATAACTAGGATCTCTTCAGATATCTAAAGTTTTTAATTCAAGAATCGCACTGATCTGTCAGCTCCACAGGTAATAAAGGCTGCATCAGTTGGTGAGTGCTCCAACAATCTTGGTGGTGCACCAATGTGGTTGGAAGGCCACCTAGCCACCACCTCAGTAGTGAGGGCATTCTAGACAACAATCTCATTGCTTGGTTCATCGACGGATAGGACAAACTCTTACGTTTCATTGAAAGTAGCCATGCAATGCAACTGTGTATCTATAGCTCCGGGATAATGCTTGACTAATCTTCTAGTGCCAATCTCCCAAAGCTTAACTGTTGAATCCTTCCCACAAGAGAGAACACATCTTTGATCCCTTGTAAAACATGCACTGGTAGCTCCGGCTGAACCATGTGCTCCAATCACAGACCAAACACACTGGGCAGTTACTCCATCCCATACCCGAATATCACCATCTATAGATGCAATTACATACGTGCCACCAGTAGGGGCATATCCCACCTGATTGATTGCGCCATTGCCTCCTATCTCTGGAACATTGGCCAACAAGTAACACTGGAAAGTATTAACATCGTATAAATGCGGGATGGGATGATCTGTCCCTGCTAAGAGAAATTCCCCTGAAGGGTGAAAGGATACGGAACACACATTGTAAGTATCCTGAATAATCGGAAGGATTTTTTTGCCACTGCTTTTGAAAAATCAAAAAATTTTATGGAGCCGTCTTTTGATCCAGATATAATTACAGGAGATTGAGGATGGAAATCCAAATCATTGACGGGCTGCACAAGATCAATGAATGTTCGTATAACAGGCCGCACTAGCCAATCTTTTGCCTCTGGCAACAGCATTTGTTTGACTTTAGAGATCTCAATAAGCTTAATCGATTTATCAGCACTCCCAGTCGCCAAAAATCGTCCATCGGGACTAAATCTTGCACATCTGGCAATATTTTGATGTTCAAAAACATGTCTGGTCTCATGCTTTATGAAACTCTTCGAGGTAGCTTTTCTATCCTGCACAACACTAAAATTGACGGATACAACACGACGAGGTGGGGCAAAAGCATATCCAGATGACACCAACGTCCCGGTGTCAAACAATGTAGCAGGAGAAATGCCCTTGGATGCCTCATCCCTTTTCACTGCAAGACCTTTTGCTACGGGCTCAATAAGCTTGTTTGGAGGGGCTTCAACATTTAACAGCATCATGGTTGCTGAAGCAACCGCTGCAGCAGCCTGATTGAGGTCATTATCACAAAGATGGGCTACTATTAAGCCATTAACTTGACGGAGTAATTTTCCATTCTGTAATGTTTCTTCCAGGTTGTATCCATTGGAGAGATCCTCCTGGATTCTCACCCAATATCTTTATCCATTGGATACCTTATACTAGACAGAGTAAGAGCACCTGCAAATCCTCGCCATACAACATCTACTTGAGATCATATACTAAAGTCAATTCAAGGAATTTAATTTTTATGCATCGTTTGGTAAACTCTAGTTACATAAACATGATGACAACATAAGTTGAATGAGGCATATCAATACCCATTTCTATCCCCTTTCCTTTTCCAATGTAAATTAACCTAAACTCAAATATTCCTAATTATATTACACATAATTTATAAATTTATTAAAATAACTTGGAGAAAGCAAAAACTCACAGATTTCAACTCCAATAACAAAAAGCATATGGTAAAATCATTAAGATAAATGTACCTTAAACTAACAAAGTTCGAGTTTTCTACAATCACAGAGATTTTTAAAAATTGAATGTTTGATACCTTTGTAGTTGTGATTAAAACCATGGCAGTGATTATCGAAATGCTTAAACTTTGGGGTGATGATAGAAACCAAAAGTGAATTTTAACCCTTAATTTAATCGAGATCGGATTTGAAAGAAGAGTGTGAGGGTTTCTCGATCAATGAAGAAGAAATAGATCAATTTCTAAAAATTAACGCAAAGATCCTGAAGAGCAGTTAGTAGATCTAGTTTAAAACTAAAAGTTATAGCGATTTTTGATAGAAACATTAAGAATTTTGTGGTTCTCAGGAGAGATGATAGTTTAATGGTTAAAGGTAAGAGAGAAAAGAAAAAGAGATAAACGAAATAAAAAGTTTAAACAACACCTAAGAAAATAAAACATTAACTTAAAAATAAAATTGCTATGGATACTTCAATATTTGCCACAGACTATATCAGTAATAGTAGTGCCATGGACTTAGTCCGTAGCAAATTTAAGAAAACATCCGTGGCAAATTATAGATTTTGGTGTAGTGAAACCTATTCACGAAGACTCTTGCATCACTTACGTTCAAGCAACTGGTACACGGAATCGACATGAAAAAGTTTTTATTCACCAATATCTCGGGGACATATATCTCATGCAGATAGATCATGGCATGCAATGTATACACGTCCACAACCCATACAGGGCATAGGATTGTAATCTTTCCTTGCATAACTTTTTGCCCAAGGGGGTTTTGCTAGGCAGAGGTTTTGACGAGGTAAATCGTCTTGGTATGGATCAACCCAAAGGGGAGTGCTAGGAGTTGGGTCAGGCCCAAGGTAGGAACCCAACTGGGTTGGGGTGTCCTACAGGAATCCTAATGAGCCCATATAAACTAGGGTTTATGGGGAAGATTTTAGAAAGAGTATTTATCCCCTTAAAAGGGTTCAGTATTGTAACACTGAACAACCTATCAATAATAAGGTCTTTATTCTTCTCTAATATCTATGTGCGTGTATGATTACTTTGTAGAATTACTTGTTATCCAATAGTTTTGACTAGTATTTTAAGAAATGTTTATTGTCATGATATTTCAGAGTGTTCTAGTTGTAAACTCAAATCTGTTAGTACGTTCGTCATTTTTGTACCTTTTGATATAGTTCACTCTGATGTATGGGGCCATGCCCCCCATCCCTCTAAAGGGGGGTCTTGCTATTATGTTTTATTTGTTGATGTTTATTCTCGTTACTATTGGGTATTTTTTTTTGAAATGGCGATCTAAGTTTCTTTTAATTTTTAAAGCATTTAAAGCTTTGGTTCAAAAAAAAATTCTACTGTTATCAAATACTTTTGAAGTGCCTTGGGAGGAGAGTATACCTCTGGAGATTTTTCAAATGTACTTGCCTCAGATAGGACTATCCACCAGTCTTCTTGTACTGAAACTCCTTAATAATATGATGTTGCTGAAAAAAACATCACCATATAATGGAGACTGCACGATCTACGCTTCTTTCAGCATTTGTTCCTAGTATCTTTTGGGGGCGAGGAAATCCTTACAGTTGTTCATCTAATTAATAGGATTCCAATAATTATGAGTTCTGGAATTACTCCTTATGAGCATTTGTTTGGCAAACCTCTAGATTATTCGTCTTTGAGGGTTTTTGGCTGCACATGTTTTGTTATGTGCTACAATGTCGACCATAACAATATTTCTCATCAATCTATTATGTATGTTTTTCTTGGCTACAATGATACTTAGAAAGGTTACAAATGCTATGATCCCATTGGTCAAAATTTATATGTTTCCTGCCACGTAGTCTTTTTGGAGCGTACCCCTTTGTATTTGATTCTTGACCGATCATGAGAGATTCACAAATAAGAGTTGTGCTATGTCTGCCCTTTTCCTGTGAATGATACTAGTCCTGATACATCTTATATGCCAGCTATACTGCCAATTCCTAAGCATGTCCCAATGACCCATATTTTTGTTAGTCCAGCTCCTCGATGTTATCTAGTACGTGATCGTTGTCCTCCTGATAAATTGGGTTTTTCTAACTCTTATTATTCCACTAAGTTTGCTTGTTTTTAACCTATTCATGGTCACTCTGAGCTTACTTCTTACAAAGAAGCATGTGTTAATCCTCTTTGGCATCAGGCCATGGATAAAGAGCTATCTGCTTTATATCAGACAAGGACATGGGATTTGATTCCGTTACCTTTAGGGAAGCATGTTGTTTGTAGTCGTTGGATTTACAAAATAAAGAGAAAATTTGATGGATCAGTTGAGCGATACAAGGCCTACCTTGCTGCCCATGGTTTCATGCAAGAGTATGGGATTGATTATGAGGAAAATTTTGCTCCTATTGCAAAGAAGACCATAGTTCATCTCTTCATTGCATCTGCTCAGCAATGGGAGTTATATCATGTGGATGTAAAAGAATGGTTTTTTGCATGGTGATTTGACTGAGGAAGTGTACATAACTCCTCCTCCAGGAGATTCTCATTCGCCTAGGGAAGTTTGCAAACTTCGTAAGGCCCTGTATGGTCTCAAAAAAACACCTCATGCTTGGTTCGAAAAAAATTTATCAATTATTTATCAGTACAATATTTGGAGTAGTGACCATGATTCCGCTTTGTTTATACATACAACAGTCGTGGGTAGTGTTTTTTTGTTGTTATATGTTGATGATATGATTTTAACTGATAATGATAATATTGGCATCTCCACTATGAATTCAGCTACATCGTAAGTTTGAGATGAAGGATCTATGTTCTCTTCATTAATTTATGGGCATTGAGTTAGCCTCGTCTCCTAAAGGCTACTTATTGTCTTAGTCTAAGTATGTTGTAGATGTTATTAAGAGAGCCCGACTTACTGATACTCGGACTGGTGATACTCATCTTGAGCTTCATTTATGTCTTACTCCTTCTGATGGTGTACCTTTGAGAGATCCTAGCTTGTACCGAGTCATTGTTGGTTGCCTTATATATTTGACTATTACTCGGTCTGATATACATATGTTGTTCATATTGTCAGTTAGTTTATTTTGGCTCCTATAACTGTGCATTAGGCTACTGTCATTCAGATTCTAAGGTACATTCTTGGGACATTATTTCAGACCTTATTGATTTTTTCATCCTTATCATTAGACCTTTAAGCTTATTCTGATGCTGAATGGGCGGGGGATCCTACTGACCGTCAATCCACCACTAGCCTTTGTATATTTTTGTGTGATTCTCTTATAGCTTGACGGAGTTAGAATCAGGATGTTATCTCTTGATCTTCTGTTGAGGTTGAGTACCGTGTTATGGCTATGACTACAGCTGAGATAGTTTGGCTCCGCTGGCTTCTTGCTGACTTAGAAGTTTCTCTCTCTTCTCCTACCCCTATGCATTGTAACAACAAAAGTATCATCCAAATTGCTCACAATTTAGTATTTCATGAGCGAGCAAAGCACATTGAGATTGATTGCCACTTTACTCGCCATCATTTACAAAAGGAGACCTTATCTTTACCATACATTCAGTCTTAGTTAAACCTGACCGATTTCTTCACGATATCTCAGATTGTATAGCTTTTCCATTTTTTACTTAGCAAACTCTCGATGTTACTTGCTATACCATCAGGAGATTGACGGGGGGGTGTTAGAGTTAGCTTATATAGACCAAGGGCTTTTATATCATTTCACATGTTCTTACTCTTTTCACTTATAGGAAAGCTGAAGGTTGTTATTGCAACCCTAACTTTCACTATTCTAATAACAAGAGAGTATTTTCTCCTTCTGTTATCAAGTAGTACATCATTATCTCTGGTAAGCAACTTGATTACTCTTTTTTATAAACTCTTGGTCGTATTTTGTACTCATGTTCCAACTGTCTTTTTTTTACACATTTCTTTTTTGCTTACATTCATGCATGTTTTTCTTTTTTTGATCCTTTTTTTTAAGCAAAATATATTCATAAATTAAACAGAAAATACAAGGTCTTTAAGGCCATTTATAGACTTAAGAATTCTAGTGACTCCCTATAAAAAAAAAGTACTACTGCTATGTAAACCTAATTGTGCCAAGTTGTGAGCAGGCTCATTGAATTTCTTTCTAATATAAGCAATATTCAGCTCCCGGAAAAGTTGACCAACATGAAGAATATTCTGACAAAAAGTATCTGCTTGCCATGAGATATCCCAGGATCTGGTATAAAGAGCTTTAACAGTATTCTTGGCAAAGCAAAAAATACTGATTTCTGAAGTCAAGGCTTAAGCTGATTCCTCTCCAGACAGCCCAAGCTTCCGCCTTCTCAATAGATCTTATGAAGCAGCGCTCATAGTCTGCAAACTCAATTTTGAATAAAGGATTAAACAAAATGAATCCCAAACCAAAGATACCAGAATTTGGATTTTGGGCTACATCAGTCATTAAAACTCATTGGAGCTGACCGGATGCACAAATGAGTTCTACTGGAAGAGTAGGTTGCAGAATAATGGTATTAGGATTGTCATGGTGACTAAATAAAACTTGAGATGCGAAGACAGTCAATATAGATTTAATGTGTCACGGCCCAACCCGGGTCAACCTCTACAGTGCCCAGAGCACAGCGGAATAAGGGACCGTGCGGCGTAAACGCACGTGTGGTCGTCGTGTACCAGCCATCTTCATAGGCGCGGCGCGCCAGTGGCATACAACCCATGGATGCTAGAGTGATATCCGGATAATCCTAGATACTCGTGAGGGGTCATCGAATATGTATTCGAAATAGGCAGCAACGCTGAAGGTTCCCTCAATAATCCTTACAGCGTAATCTTTCTTGACGCGCACGAGGTATGAAAAACACACCTGTCCTGTAGCGGATCAGGGTAGCTCAATATGCCAGTTTCTAGATAAAGGACTCATATATGAAGGGGCGACAAGCCTGGACTAATTACATTGTCCATCTATAAGGGGTGGTGCATCTCGAATAGCCAGTAGGGCATAGCGGCGCCATATAAAGCCCTCTTTGGAAAACCAGCCCGTATTGCGAGGCAATGTCCCCTGGCCTTCCCTAGGCCTAGGAGGACTCATGACTATCCCTTGTAGATAGCCCATGAGCCAGGGTCCTTGATGACCAAGCATTAAAGCTCTTTTAGTCATGGGGAGGATTGGACCAAGATTCCTCCTTAATATAACTACTAAGTAAGTAATCAAATTCCAAAAGGAAACGTTAAAACTGGAGACGAAGTGTACTCGCCCTTTTCGCCCCCTTAACCGAATCCGATTTTAACGAGACTTGGCGTGCAGCTATATTAGGATATAGAGAACATATATACTCGAACAGAACTCAAAACGCTTGGGTGGATTTTGCCGGCGTTCGGTAGGTCGTCACAACCTCCCGCACTTAAAATAATCTCGACGTCCTCGTCGAGAGCCTTCTTCAACACGACTCTGCAAGGATTCAATCTTTTGTATCTTCAAGAAACCAACAACTATCCCACACTTAGTTCAGAGTACTATATCTTTATCTGTACTAGCAGATACTGAGTCCAACTGTAAGTCTCGATGCTGACAACTGTGTCTTCAGAACTGAACCTTAAATTTTCCCTTTCTAACTGAAGTACGTGGTGACTGGACCTTCATTCGAACCCTGGAGTCTGCCTTCTCGTCTGAATATTGTCTCGTGGCCTCAAGCCTTCTGAAAAATGTATGGGTGATACGCTTTAGCATCGCGCTCTCTGAAATGCGCTGCATCGTGCTGTAGGCGCCTTCTCCCCTAACATAATGTGGAATGTTGCTCTACTCGACAAACCAAGGGCATCTCCTCCGGACAGCCCGACGAGGATATCTGCAATCCCGTCCAAAAATGCACTCACTTCTGAGTCACACAATGCCTTCGCTGCTCGAGAGTTCAATCTTCTGTGAATCTTGGCTTCAAACTTCACTCTTCATCTACGAGTGGTAAGGAACAAGTCTTCTAAAACCAAGGGGTAAACTCTCCCCAACTGTACGAAATACCTACCGCACACTGAAACTGCTTGACTGCCCTTCGATTAACTCTGCAAAGGCCTTCAAACCAGGCCCGCCCTTCTTATAGAACATCGGGGACACAACATCAAGAAGCGGTACTCTAGCCTTACCATTATAGAACTGAACTGGTACTCATTGTTCACTTGGGCGAGGGAGGGTAGCTCCTAGAAGGTAGCATACTCTCAACAAGGCGCGGACCACTCTATCCTACCGCCAGCAAAACCATCGAGGCAGCCTATCAAGGTGCGGGTACTCTGATCCCTACCGCCAGCTAACCATCGTGGTCCGCCTTAAAGGCATCCTGTGTGAACTTGTAAAACCCATGAGACATCTTTATGTGCAGCCACGTTCTGCTGTACCACTTTGTAGTAGTCCATCATCTAGCCAATGTAACGATAGATGGCATCTGCACCTAACTTGGCTGCAGGAAGGGCGATCGCTACTCCGGCGTCACCAAGGTCTCTCTCTTCGGAGGACTCTAATCTGCCTCACTCTCCAAGGAGGACTTTACAATGCCTCTTCTCTAACGAGGACTTAACACTGGCATCTGTACTTGCCATATTCTGGTGGTAATGACCCATGCTGGAACCTGCGTACATCTGCGTCACAACTTACAGCTCTTCCCACACTCAATAAGCTCAACGTCCGCGTTGAGAACAAAGCTGTGACATATAACTGACTGACTGCTGAAGCGTTTCTCCATCTCTATATCCCTACTCTAACCTGAGTACTTGGGGAACTTGGGAACAAGATACTGTCACTGCACTTGTCGCTTCGAGCTCGTTGGTTTTCCATGTCCAACTGCTATCAAACTCTCGGAGACCAACCTTCATACTGTCGCAATCATCATTAAACTAAAGCGTAGCCATTCTCTGTCTCTTGAACTAGCTTCTGTAAACGCAACCAACTCTGAACGGTCACTGGAATGTGGTCTTATAAAGACAATCCATCAATACAAATAAAGAACGAGGCGCGGGAGCTCTATCCCTACCGCCAACCACCAAGTGATAAGGATTTGGGAAACTGACATCCAATTCTGCTCAGGATCTTTTATCCTAGAGCATTCTTTAATCTCAGATCATGTCTGAGGTAACCCGTACAACAGACTGTAGCTCAACTCTGTTCTGCGACAACCACGTAACTTACTAACCTTCGGAAACTTGAGTCTTCATCCATTTGTAAGCTTAAAATGACCCTGAACCATCTTGTGGAACAACATGGATCAAATCGGCTAGAGCACTCAAGCGCCGACAAACCTGAAACTCACTACAGAGCCAGAGAACAAACATCACTCGAGAACTTGTCTTCTTTGAGTGAGCAAAGTAGTATCCTGTATAACTGAGGACCAATTGCGGAAAAGCGACAACCCAACATAAGGAAGCGTGGTTCATGTCGCGTAAAATCGAGAAACTCTGCCCTCGACGTCCACCTGACGATATCACTGAGTTCAAACTCGAGACCCAAACTATGTCTTCATCTATTACTTCACGCCGTTTTAACATCGACTCATGACATTCACCTCTGGAACGTCTCTGTGTCCAACTCAGGACAATCACAACAAGCATCTCTCAGGATTCTTCAATCTTCTGTAGACACTAAGGAATTCCAGCCAAACCAAGCTTCGCGGCTTCTACAAAAAAGTACTCGGCAACTGACACTGGCCATATCGATCTCTGCTGAGGGGCATCGTCCTTGATCGCAACTGTTACTAAACTTCGCAGTGCGTATGCAGACCTAATTCAAACAACCACCGACAAGATCGCCCTACTACTGTACTTCATAGAGGACCTACTATACTGACCAACCTTCTAGAGATAACCAATGATATAGGCCATCGCGTCCAACTCAAATCTCAATCCTTCTCTTAGTGTCATTGTCCAAAGCACACTTAACTTGAGCATTCTCACGCTCAGATATAGAACCTTTCTCTCGCATCCAATATCAATTAACATGTAGGCAACTTGCTCTACAAGCGTTCACAATGGTACTTGGATCATCTGTACGGGAGCAACTACGGCTCTGGGGATAACAACTGCTAAATAGGTATCACATACTTCCAGCTTGCGAATCATTACTCTAATCTGCTCTAACAGACGTAGGCACAATCCATCTACGTTCTGACAAACAAACACCCAACAAGCCTTGCTCGGATAAGCCTAGACTAAATTAGTCAAGCTCTGATAGACGTAGGCACAATCCATCTACGCTCTACCAACTCAAGAGCTAAGCTTTAACAACCTATTCTCGCTCTGATACCATCTGTCACGGCCCAACCCGGGTCAGCCTCTACAGTGCCCGGAGCATAGCGGAATAAGGGACCGTGCGGCGTACACGCACGTACGATCGTCGTGTACAAGCCATCTTCACGGGTGCGGCACGCCAGTGGCATACAACCCACGAATGCTAGAGCGACATCCGGATAATCCTGGATGCTCGTGATGGGTCATCGAATATGCATTCAGAATAGGCAACAACGCTAAAGATTCCCTCAATAATCCCTACAGCGTAATCTCTCGCGACGCGTACGAGGTACAGAAAGCACACATGCCCTGTAGCGAATCAGGGTAGCTCAATATGTTGGTTTCCAGATAAGGGACTCATATATAAAGGGGCGACGAGCCTGGACTAATTACATTGTCTATCTGTAAGGGGCGGTGCATCTCGGATAGCCCATGGGGAATAGCGGCGCCATATAAAGCCCTTTTTGGAAAACTGGCCCGCATTGCGAGGCAATGTCCCCTGGCCTTCCCTTGCCCTAGGAGAACTCATGACTATCCCTTGTAGATAGCCCATGAGCCGGGGTCCTTGATGACTAAGCATTAAAGCTCTTTTAGTCATGGGGAGGATTGGACCAAGGTTCCTCCTTAATATAGCTACTAAGTAAATAGTCAAATTCCAAAAGGAAACGTTAAAACTGGAGACGATGCGTACTGGCCCTTTTCACCCCCTTAACCGAATCCGATTTCAACGAAACTTGGCGTGGAGCTATATTAGGATATAGAAAACATATATACTCGGATAGAACTCAAAATGCTCAGGTGGATTTAGCCGACGTTTGGTAGGTCGTCACACAATGCATACTTTTTTATCCTCAAGGATTAGTTTATTTCTAGACTGCCAGATTTGGTAACAGATAGAAAAAAAAAACAGATATTAGAGTGGAATTCAAAAATGGAGGAAAAAGCAGATTGAATACTTGATAAGACATCAAGAACTGAATCCACGGGCCATAAAGACATTCTAAAAGAGAATTTAGATGCAAACCATATGGGAACAATCCATGAGCATATACATAAAGCATGTAATAAGTTATCATCTTGCTGTTGACAGATTGAACACGTGGAATTAGATTGAATGTGGTGATTAAAAAGTTTATTTCTAGTAGGGAGTATATACCCGTTAACATTTTCCAATTAAACACTTGGATTCTAGAAGAGACCTTCATCTGCCAAATAAGCTTAAACCAATTTTTATGAGTAGGGTTACAAGGTTTAGAAACTACAAATTTTTTATAGGCAGCTTTAACTGTGAATTGGCCATTAACTTCAGGCCACCATCTCATTTTATCATCAAGGTGAAAGTGAGGAGTATAAATACTTTAAATGGCCCGAATTTAATGTTCCAAAAAAAGGTTTTGTAAGAGGAGGATATTCCACTGCTTATTAAGTATATCAATTAATTCATAGACCCAAGTGACTGGGTAATGTGACTTTAAAGGTTGTATTGGTTTTTTAGATTCAAGGTCGGGGATCCAAGGATCATTTCATATGTGTATATTATGCCCATACCCTAATTTCCAACATAAGAAAGATTGCATTTTATCTCTAGTTTTTAAAGTACCTCTCCAGAATGGGGATATACCATGCTAAAATGGACATTATAGAAAGATAGTATTAGGGTACTATTTAGCTTTAAAAATTCTGGAGAGCCAATTATCAGGTTCTGAAATGAACTTCCAGGGATACTTAGCTAATAAAGAATAATTCTGGGATCCAACTGATCTAAAACAGTGGTCACCTTCAGACTTGGGTATACAAATTTTATCCCATGTAGTTAAATGAATCTTCTTAGTTCCTTGATTATTATTTTCCCACCAGAAGTTATTACATAAAGAGTCCAGCTTTTTATGTATGCTTGAGGGTAGCAGGTAGGAGGACATTTGATATACAGGGATAAAGGTGTGGCTACACTTTAAAATAAAGTAAACTTACCAGCTTGAGATAAACATTTATTCTTCCAGCCTTACAATCTTTGACAAATAGAGGAAATAAGAAATTGAAAGTCAGCATTTCTTTTCCTAGTGAGGATAATTGGACTTCCTAAATATTTAGATCTATTACCAACTTTCTTGAAGTGAAGCACTTTCCTGAGAATAATGCATAATTTAGGAGGGAGGTTATTATTAAAATAAATTTTAGATTTGTCGGAATTTTTTTTTGGACCAGAGAAAGTATTATAAAGATTCAGAATATCCTGGATATGTCCAGCTTCAGTCAAATTGGCTCTACAAAAAAGAAAACTATCATCTACACAAAAATAGTGGTATACAGCAGGAGCTCCTCTTGCAATAGAGATACCATGTATAAGTTGCTTAGATTCAGCTTCAAGGATAGATCTAGAGAGAAATTCAGAACATAAGAATAAAATGAATGGGGATAGTGGGACCCCTTGCCGAATACCCCATGATGCTTTACAAAAACCAAAAGGGGAGCCATTAATTTTAACAGAAAAAGAGGCTGTGGTAATATATTGCATAATCCACCCTATAAAAATACTGTAAAAGCCAAAGTTTTTCAAAACCATTTCTATAAAATCTCATTCTAACCTATCATAAGCCTTATTCATATCAATTTTTAATGCCTTACTGCCTATAGATCCTTTTTTAAGTTTCAGAAGGTGAACATTTTCTTGAACTAGGGCTACATTGTCCCCAATAGCTCTGCTTTGGATAAAAGCGTTCTGATAAGGACATACTAATTTAGGCATCACCTCTTTCAATCTAGTAGTTATAATTTTGAAATAATTTTATAAGAGGTGTATGTTGCATAAGCCAATAGGTCTATATTATGCGATTTTATAAGGCTTTTTAATTTTTGGAATGAGTGTTATGTTAGTATGATTCATTTGTTTGAGAAGGAATCTAGTTGTGAAGAAATAATTTGTATGAGCAATAATATCTTTCTCAAGAATTTCTCCATAGTTTTGATAAAAATGCGGTGTGAATCCATCCAGACCAGGACTCTTAAAAGGAGACATAGAGTAGAGAACATTTTTAATCTCATCTATATCAACTGGTTTTGATAGAAATGTATTATCTTCAGTTCTAAGAATATGAGGTATATGGAGAAAGAGTTCTGGTGTAATGGTTCGTTTATAGGTCTAGATAAAGAAAACAAATCAAAAAAATAAGAAACAATGTGATTACTGTTACGAGTTGGGTCCATGCTCAAGCTAGGAACCCAACAGGGTTGGGGTGTCCTATACGGACTCATAACACGACCATAGACCCGATAGGGTTATGGGGAGAGTTTGAGTAGATTAGCTAACTTATGTTGTAGGGTTACATATATATATATATATATATAATATATATATATCTGTATTATGTACAGAGGACGATGATGAATCAATAAGAAATCTCTCTTCTCTCTCTCATTTAGTTCATAACCTATAGTACTGTTATATTGCTCTAGATTGATTATCTCTCAACACGCGATCAGTACACACGTTTAAGGAACGAGGAGAGCAGACAATTACCTTCTAATCAAAGTTTTCAGGGAAACCAAATGATCAGGAGAAGAGGTATTTTACAATTTTTTGAATACTTATTCGATCTCTTTAAGATCTATACTATATGATAGATTATCATGGTTCAAAAAAATATTTTCCTTATTTTTTTCGGATTAAAAATTAGGATTTTTTGCGAGTTTTACTCTTGATAAAGGGCTGTATTCAAACTTGTATATCTTTTCTGTAGACATCGGATAGAGGGTACTTCGGTTGGGTAGCCTTCTCTAAGAGCTTTCCAACGATATATGACACATCTCAGAGAGATGTCCCAATCGCTGGGAATAACACATTGAAACTAGGCAGTTTTACGGCCAAAAATAGTATTTTTTTGGTAGACGACGTCAGCATGATAATAAAATTTTATTTTTATTTTTATATTTTTTAATAATTATTTGATATGATGTCATCATTATCCACTGTGACGTTAGCAGTGACACGCGTCAAGGACACGTGGCATACTGACGTGGCATGGCACGTGTGGCATGCCTGGTACGTATGAGGCGTGGCAGTCATCGGACTATCACCGGCCGGTCACCGGAGACCGGCAACTAGAATATTGACCAGAATATTTTTTTGATGGTCACCGTAATATTCCCCTGACGGCCACCGTAGAAGTGACGTGGCAGACACGTGTGACCCGTGTGCAGCCCGTACGTGTAGCACATGTGACCTATGCATGCGTAACACGTGGCAAACCGGGTCAGACCGGTTCAGAGCAGTCAACCTGGTCCAGGCCTTGGCCCAGACCAAGTCAGACCGGTCCAGACACTAAAACAGCTATAAATAGCCAAATTTTGGTCAAATTGAGCCTAATTTTTTTTTAAAAATTCTTATTCACTGGATCTACCCTGGGGAGGACCCATTTTGATTTCTTTTATGAAAAATATTTTCTTAATATTTTTGGGAATATGTACTTCGTATAGGAACATTGGCTTACTTATATGTGATATAAGTAAATGGTGTAATACCTATTTAAGTATCTTACGATAGCTAATAGAATATTGCTGGTATGCCTCTGCGATACTAATTATCATGATCAGGGATTATAGATAATACAAAACCAAGATTAATTTACCATACGACTGTGAGTTATATCTAAATCACAATTAATTGTCAAGGACAAATAACTTGAGCTCAATTTGGAATTGACTTAGTCTTATTTTTAAAAAATTGGTTTCTAGGGAACTAATTTTTCGTATCTAGGTACAATTAGATGTTATAAGATAACATTTAGAGGTATATAAGCATTAATAGCAACCTATAGTACCATAGAATGTTAGTTCAAAGACAGACATAATCAACCTATCTTGTAAACCTAGCAAACTTTGGGGTAGAACCAGTTGTCAGTTAAATATCTAATATCCCTCATATTCGCAGCAAATAGGGTCATTTGGCTAGAATATACCTACATTTATAAAATTAGAGGGCTTAGAACACCCTAATTCTCAGAATAAGGAATACAACATCTAGTAGTTTTGAATAGTTGTCTTGGCTAAGACTCCATTAAAATACACTTTAAGGTTAAGATTATCATTTTATAGGCTAATATTGGGATTTGACGTTTAATAGAATTTTATTAGTATAAAGCTATGAACAGGGTTCACTTACAAGGAATAATTGCGAATCATGTACATCATTACGCTATATACTATAAACCATAAGTAATGATTAGAAATTATGTACTTAAATAGGATTTCATAAATAATAGGATATGAGCAAGGTTCACTTACAAGTAATGATTCAGAATTACTTACTTGAATACTCTGAATTGCCTCTATGCTAGGAATGTTTATCAAGTACTACAACTGGTATTGATCTACATGCATAATAGATGTTGGTAATACTCAGAACATTAAGTACTTCCCATGTTGTAATTTTTCTTTTAGGTACCAATAAACTTGACCTGTATGGATACTGAAATCAATCTGTAATTGTAGAATCTGGAAAAGACTATTGTTAAAAACAATAAGTCTATAAATAGTAAAGTTTGAACTTTGTTTTGTACCTTCGCCTCCATATTCAGGAAGGCCTGAAAATTGATTAATTTATATTATGATAGTATTATACGACTGTGGCAGAATTTTTTTGGCAGTGCAACTCCACTATAATCTCACATGGATAAATAGTTGAGGTAAATATAGATATTTGGAATATTCTATTATAATTTCTACGCTTCAAATATTACGCTTCCGAAGAAACATTTGATAGATCACTATGCACGCAGACCTAATTCATATTTTCCTCATTTATGAGAAAAATAATGAGCTACTGGTTACGAACCTTTAGCTTTTACCTACTAATATTAAGCATGTGACAAGGTCACATAATGTTGGGTCTAGTGACAGGGGAAGTTACAGATAGGGTCGCAATCGTAGATTAACGATAGGTGGTTACAACGACAAGATTCAATTCCAGCTATCAGTAACCTGAGGCAAGGGGAACAAGAAGTTCGCCAATGGACCAAAATAGAATAGGAAGAATTCTAAAATGGATACGAGATAGTCAGGTACAGAATTACAGGGTACCCCAGATGATCTAAGGAGATCAGCTCTAGACTTATCATGTGATCATAGCTAGCATAAACTACGCTACGACAGAGTCTGCAGCTTTAGATTCCTCCCATGTTACTAATCCAGCATTAGATCAGGTTCTAAGATTAAACAGTAGTAAATTTTCATTAGATCAAGTTCTAAGAATAAGCAGTAGTAAATTCTCAATAGATTAATGATAACACCTAGAGAGCATTGCCAAGTAGTAACTTTACTTGTTGAAGAGTAGTTTTGCTTTATTAATTCTATCATTGACTGAGTTGGGAACTCTTCAGTGTTTAGTTTAATAGAATGCTCCTGACATGCACTGGTTTGGCATCCCATCTATGTGAGATTGTTCTTAGATTTTATTTTGTGAATTTATTGCTTGGGAAGTAGTTAAATTCCATGTATGATAGTTGATCTACTATATACAGCCCGCCTATGGATCTATCTACTCATTGGGCATGACCGATAATCAGAAGAGTGGCGACACATGTCTAAGAGATATTAGTACCACGCACTCGAACCTTTTGAGATATGATTATATTTCTTGTCTAACCTTGTACATCAGGGATGACACGAATATCATTGGCACGGCCAACATGATAGAATACACTGAGTGCATCACGTTATTACTCTCTGACGCTAGGATACATGGTATTTAGTATACTTTATATACTAGTAAATCTAGCTGGATTTTACAGTGTTTAGGGAGATACATGATAATACTTATCACGTATTGACTATCGGAGAATATAACAGATAAGGTTATGTACATTCACTCCATGTCTAAAGGTTAGAATATACTATTGGAACGGTTTCCAATACACTTCTCAGGGCTCAGATAGTGAGGAAAATTATCGAGATTACATCTCAACTTTCCTTAAAAGGAGAGAAGATCCAGAGAGTGTACGTGTAATGATTGCTTTAAAGGAAAGTCTATTATTTCATCCTAGTATGACCAAGGTGGAGTAGGATCTCCAGCCTTTGCTCCAAACACATCCATGGAGACACATGTGGACCTTTCCATCTACATAGTGGCACACTTGAATATTTATGGTCATGAAAGATACATTTAGGAGATAGTCTTACGTTTGCCTACTCATTAAATCTGGGAATAAAATGTTAGCACGACTTCTCACTTAGATCATTCGATCGTAGACTCAGTTCCTGGATTAACCGATCAAAGTTGATCGATGCGACTTGATGGGGGATTAGGAGTTGGACTCACAGACTTTTGATGATTATTTTACCGCTAAATGGGATTGATGATTAAGTATCGTGAGTACCCAATACCATACCCATCTCGAGATTGGCAAAAAACCTAATTAAGTGATTTAGGATAATTGTTAGGCCACTATTGCTACGATCACAGCCTTCGGCTAGTGTGTAGGATATGCATTTTTGCTCCCACAACACTGATTAGGGTTCGTCCCTTAATAAATTATTAACTTATTTTTTCCTAAAAGTGACTAGTAACTGGGTCGGATCCCGGTGTCGCCCAGCGATGAATATTTGCATGTTCTATGCAGGTGCCTATCGTACCATAATGTATGAAGATTGGACCCTCAACGTTGGCCTGGTATTAAGTGGGTTATGATTCACATCTATCACTTGATATTCGAAAACCACTAGAGGCGTATATCTTGCTGTGTAGATAATTGTCACTTTGATGAGACGATATTCCAAACATTGGGGGAAGATATGGCAGTCAATGTTGAGGATGTTTCCAAGTTATCTTATAAAACATCATCGTTGTCCCATCTAGATCCTTATAGATATGTTGGGTGATAATAAGGTTCAAGGGATTAGAAACCTCCAATAGGTCACAAATGATTTGCCAGACGCATTCATAGGCACAATTGAAGTACCCTAAGTGTATGTTCCTGCAAGTAATTCACCTACACGACAAAATGTTGTGGGGGAACTAGTACCGCAACTGAAAATTCTAGGGGAATTAGTACCGTAAATGAATCTGAGGCTCGCGCTTAGCGCAAAGTACCATTGAAAGAAAGTATTCTAAGCCAGGGAGCTGTAGAATAAGGGACAAATATGACTAATGGTGCAGTCGGTTCATCGAGGATGGAACCTCTCATCGACATGGTATTTATATTCGTAGCTGTGCTCGTCATCAAGAATGAGGATTCAAAACCACTTATTGTAAACGACTGCGTGTTGTAGTACATTAGCAAAAGTGGGCATCTAGAATCCAAGCGGAGCTCAACTTGTGCATAATGTGTAATGATACTATTAAGCTTGTCAGTTATAAATGGGAATGGTGCAGAAACATGATTAACTCAGAGAGATAATTTGGTCAATGCAAGACTAGTTAACCAGGAAATCTTTAAGATATTTGGCATCGACTGTAGTATGACTCATTCGCAGTAAACTTCTTGGCTTGCCATAGTTCTGTTCCTACCCAAAGGCACTAGATTGAGATCATGCACATTCAGAGGTATCTGATCGGTATGAAAGACTAGGGTCTGTTATACTCAAAATGGTAAACGTAAAAGTATAGAGTACACCAATACATAATACTTCTCAGACCCACATAGGGACCATTGTCAAATGGATTATGTATTTATGTACGGGGATACATAAAGATTATTGGAGATCGATGAAGCAGACGGAGGTAGCTATACCTCCAACCATGAAGATTCTTGCACTTTATGAAGTTGACAAAGAATGATGGTTGCGCTCCAAGACACATCTCATCAACCGAAGTTGTGACATGTTTTATCCAAGATACAACATCGACTATCTATGAAGACAATTTAGCTTGTATCATTCAAGTCAATGGCAATTTATCAATGGCGACAGAACAAAACATATTTCACAGAAGCCATTCCAACCTAATGAATTATAAAAGGTGAATAAAATTGGCATTGTTGAAGATATTTCAGAAAATATCTTTGCAAATCCATGAACGAAGACTCTTGTACCACTTACGTTCAAGCAGCTAGAATACGGAATTGACATGCAGAAGATTTACTTATCAATATCTTATGGAGATATATTTCAGGGAGATCAACGTCAGGGGTAGTTATCCCATCCTGATGTGGATACATGCTTATTGTACTCTTTTTCCTGATAGTGCAATTTTTATCCTAGGAGGCTTTACTGGCTGGAGGTTTTGATGAGGCAACGTATACGCGTCTACAACCTATATAGGGAATAGGATTGTACTCTTTCCCTGTACAACTTTTTGCCCAAGGGGGTTTTGCTAGGTAGAGGTTTTAATGAGGCAAGTCGTCATTGTATGAAACACCATAAGGGGTAGTATTAGGAGTTGGGTCCAAGCCCAAGCTAGGAACTCAACAGGGTTGGGGTGTCCTATACCAACTTTTAACAAGCTTATAGGCCCGATAGGGTTATGGGGAGAGTTTAAGTAGATTACTTAACTTAATTTGTAGGGTTACCTATATATATATATATATATATATATATTATGTGCAGAGGATGATGTTGAATCAATAAGAAATCTCTCCTCTCTCTCTCCTTTTGTTCATAACATATAGTACTGTTATATTGCTCTAGATTGATTATCTCTCAACAATCACCAATATCCTCTCTTTTGTGAAGACAAATATTATCTTTAGTTTTGATCCAATTAATTTTATTACATTATTTTCTAATAGAAGCATACCTATGAAAGAATTTTGCATTTTTGTCTCCTTCATGAATCCATTGTTCTCTGGATTTGTGTCTCCAGAGTTTTTCTTCAATGGTTAATAGTTGTGGAAGTTTTATACTACAACCAAAGGGATAATTAACAAGGACAGTATTCTGTCGTTTTTAAATTAAAATGAGAGGAATTGCCATCGTTGTACCCGTCATCGTTGGTTAGCTGCATTTTTTTTACAGCGTCACTGGCTGTCATTTTTTTTCTTAAATTACCACAACCACAAAAAGTCACAAATAAATGAATGCAAAAAACGTCACTTTTCTCCCACTAAAAATATGGTTTCTTTAAGTTTTGCGACGAATGTACTATGTTGTTTCTTTGAAGCGACAAATGTACATATCATCGTATTTTTGCAAACAATTTGAAAGAAAATCCCAGTTCTGCAGTTACATTAGGTGCTTTTAATGTATGAAAAACTATTTGGACCCAGGTGGATTTGAACCACCATCCTCTCAAAAAGTTGAGTGCTCTTTCCATCTTGAGCTATTGGATCCATTAAAAACTATGAGTAAAAAATTAGGTGTTTATCAGTTTATGGAGGATAATGAGGTAATCAATGGATTCAAGCCTATAATGTGGCATTAAAGCACTTTAGCTGGGATCATATATAACATAAAAATTAACAATTTTTTTTACTAAGAATGGTAAGATGCAGTTCCTTGTTCAGCCATTGGTTCCTGCATAAAGAATTTGATTATCTAAGTTACGTGTTTACAGTTATTCAATGTTAAACATAAAAAATAAATTAACCTGATACAGTGATATAGTACAAGTGATCTCCTATAGAACTTGACATCATAACTGAAGGCGTCATAAAGACTCTTTGTTTTTTATACAAACATTTGCGATATAGAAGTTAACCAATATGTTAATTTCTCTACAACAATGTAAGCGAAACCAAACTATCAAAAGAGGAGGGGGATGCACCTTATTAGCCCATAAGACAACTATTTCGAATCTCTTTTGCAAAATAGAGTTCCAAAAATCTGCATGATAGGGAGAAAAAACAATGAGAAATAATTATCTATAGTAGTCATCATGATTATATCCATTAAAGGAATGAATCTTCGTCAAGTTACTTGAACAAAATGATCCCAGTTCTAGTTGTAAATGCACATTGATAAAATGATTTGAGCTAACTGCAATACTCTACATTAGCAAAACATGCATTTACTGTTCATTATTGATAACAAATACCTCCCATTCACCAATGCCTTGTGAAAATTCAACCTACGCGACATCACCTCTATTTCAAACTGCTATGCTGCCCGAAATCAGGTCTCGAGTGCTCCAATGCTTCAAAAAAAATAAAGGGTACTTAGAATAAAATATAAATGGGGTGGGTCTATCAATAACAAGTACAGAGTTGATCCAATGATCTTAGATGAATTACTAGTGAGGAAGAACGAAGTTAGAAAGGCGGTGATTTCTAGATTTATTTTAGGGTATTGTCTATAATAAAAGTACTTGAAGATTTACCTAAATATGGAATAAAATAGTGGGAAAAAGAAGGACTATGTTAGAAAGGTATACCAATTTATCCACGTTTTCCCTTTGTTACTTCTAAAAAAGGCTAATATCTGGGAAGAAGTCAATTAATTCTTCGGCGTCATGGCAAGAGCTGCCCTCTGAAGAAAATCATGTACAAATGATCTGAAGCTAATATTACCTTAATGGAAAATCGATGACAACCATAACCAGCTTAGACACCAATTCCAAAACTTGTAATTTTCCCATCCATTTAGAATGTCTACAACTTTTTGTACTCAATGATTTTGCATATCAGAAACTATGCCGCAACATAAAGCTATACATAATTCATGCAACCAGCATGATAAACTACAAGTTTCAATACATAGAGAAAAAAATAGGAACACCTATAAGACTTAGATCAACCAGGAGTTAGCTTCTGTTCGAGGACTACTTATGATGATACTGCAATTACTAATGCTATTAATATTTATGATGGCCCAAGTGGGATGTTCACTTCATGGCTTCAAACAATGACGACGGTATTAGAAACTTTGATTTGGAATACTTTTAACAAACTAAGCATTTCCAATTTCTTTGGCTTGTTAATCATAGCTCATTGAGCCCTGATGGTAAGCAACTTGTGATTGCTGGAGAAAACATTAATGGATTACTGGTGGACTATATCACTAGAAATACAATTCCACCTCTAGGTAGGCACTTAGAATTCTCATTTGCATCAGCATGGTATCCCAACGGCTACGTCATTGCCAACGAAAATTAGGATAAGACCTGCCGAGTTTAGGATAGACAAAATCTGTCCAAGTTTTTTTTTTAAATAAACGGTGAAAATGTATTTTTGGATGAAAATAGATACTGAGATACACCGTCACAGTAGAAACTATACTTTTCCCAAATTTGGCCAATAGTATTGCATGTTGGATTTATAGGAGACGTGCTGCTCATACAACCCATCTGGTCCAATTAATAATTAAAAAATACAGGACTCTAGCAGAAGCTCAAAAGCCCCAAACCATGGAGGTTAGTCTTCTTAGCTCTTCGAGATACTTCACAGGGGTAAATCCTGTTCTCGAGATAAACAACACAGTCTGGAAACAAATGCTAAAAAACAACAGCACCAAAGAATACCACCCTAGAAAAAAATGCCGTAAAACTACAACTACTTTCCAGACCTGTAAGAAGATGATGGAAGGACGAGACCATCTTTAAGAATCAAGTATCTATGCTGCCGTCCATTCAAAACTCTCCATCACCAATGTCGATGTCGTTGGGAATTTTTCCAAGCTTTTCCAATAGTTACTGCACATGTATCTTGGATTTTGAAGTCAGTATAATCAGCCATCATCATAGTAGTAAGCCTTGTGAAAATTAGATTCACTAAAATATTGTTAGCCTCCTCATTTATCTTCTTTGTTTGTGTAACATCCTAGGCACTCCAATTTATTCTACGAGCTGAAGAACTACAGGGTTGGCTCAAAATACGAATAACAACCTTTTGTAGTAATGAAAGTTCACCGCCGTTATATTCCCACCATAATCTGGGATGAACCTTTTTCATCATTAGCACTGAAAGGGTATTAAACAACCTCTGACTTTTACCATTGTAACGTAACAATTCTGCAACAAAATCATCCATTTCACTTGGATGGACCATCCATTTCACGTCATCTTTTACATCGGTCTGCTCATACTTAAACTTCCCATCATACATAAAGGATGGGTTAAGAAATACAGCAACTGCATGCATCTAATGTAATATATGTCCATCCCTTTTTAAACTCAATTAATTTTACCAGTTTGGAATATTTCAAGGGATCGCTATAACGATTTTGCTCAAACTCTACCGTTACCTTTTTCATTGCCTCGTACAGATAACTTGCAATTGATCTTCTTCCATCAACTAAGCAAAGTACTTAATGTTATTCAATCTGCATGAACAAACACCACCTCTTAAGGAGATGATCAAGTCTAGTGCATACACACAATCTCCTTAAGACAGATTCGCCCCTGCCATAGTGCATTGTAAGAATGTAGGCCCTTGTCTCCTTGGATACAATGATCAGTCGTAGAGAGAAGAAAACACTTCTATCTCTCTGCCAAACAAACTTTGATTGCGTCTGTTTTCTCTCTTAAAAATGACTCAAGAAAAACTTTAAAAAACTGATTATAATAAATGAAAATAAAGTTAGGTTATATAGAGCATAGGTGACTCTTCACCAAAGGTCACGCCTCAAGTCAGTGCCTCTTCACCAAGAGTCACACCTTAAGGTGCGTCTGTTGAAGATAACCCAACTCAGACCTCAAACCCAAAAAAATGACTAAGTGTTCCAAGGAATCCCCATAAGCCCATGGCATAAGGCCCCAAGGCCCCATCATATACTTATAATAATAAGCAAGTTCCTAGGGTGGGCAAGCCCATGGGTAGCCCATGCACAACAAATAAGAGCTACGACGTCAACTAAGCAAAGTCATTTTTTTGAATAATGACGTTGATTGTTATATTTTTCTTTTTTCTCTGTAACTTAAGAGGTTCATTAACGCATTAATGTGATTTTATTAGAAAATGATGCTGCTTGCTATTTTATGCAGTAGATTACGCCATTTTAACAAATGACATTAAAAAAAATTGAATCTAAAATACTATACTAACATCATTAATAGCTTCATTGACATTATTTCTATTAATAAAATTTAAGAAAATACGAGAGAGGTTGCGGGAAATAGAAATTAGGATGCGATTTTGTGGAGAATTTTGTGGGATGATAATCAACCCAATACGAGAGAGGAGATTTAGGAGGCACAATCAAAGTTGGAAGTTTTACAATGAAGAAAATCTTAGCCGCCGTAGTAAGGCAATTGTAACTTCAGGCCAATCTTCTATAAGGTTGTTACGATGCAATTCAACCCTAACTTCAGCCCTAATCTACAGGGATTAACTATTGGAGTAGGTATGAACTTCCACCTTTAGCTAGTGCCATTCTTCAGGCCAATCTTCAATATTTTCCCTACAACTTGGTTTAGATATCCCAATTAATGATGTAAACCCCAAATTCTCCACTATTCTTATTGCTTGTAAATTCTTATAAGGTTTGGGATAACAGAAATTTAGTAGTTAGTTCTGTTTGGAGTAATTTTATATTTTTAGCAATCACTTACACTTGCATTGTGATTCTTAATTGATTTCTGATTTTAGATTTTGGTTTTATAATGTTGCTTCTGTTGTAACTTGAGTTCTATAGTCATATGAGCAGAACAATGGGAATTAGAATTGGATGATATGGATGGGTGAAGGTTGTTTAAGAATTGTTGGGGGAGCTTTCAATCTTTGCAGGCTATAGCTTTACCTCACCCTCTTTGGATATCTATTTTTTTGGTGTTAGATTTTCTTGGAGCTATTTTTACTGTGATGGGTTGTTAACCGCATAGTTATACTGTTGTTTGGCTTAATCTAGATTTTGTGTTTTAGCCTTGAATTCCTTTTAGTAGATCTATTTGGGTTGAGTTCTTTTATGGAAATCTAGGCTTTTTAGTGGTTGGTTTCTTTGGTGTTCAGGTTATCTTTCAGTTTGCCTATAGGTTGGGAGAGTTATCCCTATTCCCTATCTTTTATTTATCTTTCCTTTATGCTTTTATATTATCAAAGAGCTTCGTGGAGGATTTTATTGTCAATAGAATAGGGGAAAGGGAATGAAGTAAACGCTAAGAGAATCAGATATTGTATACGAACACATGGTGTGCGGGCAAAATTTTTAGAGACTGGTCTATTATCTGCTTTCCTTAAATGGTATTGCGCGGGAAAAATTTATCCCAAAAACTCTGCTCCACCTGAGCTACAATTCATTTTAAAATCTTAATCCTAGAAGTATTATTGCTAGAGAACAGATTTGTGAACTATTATTGCTTATATAGAGTTAGTGGAAAGTAGACAAATCATCTTGTGTCCATTGTGCATTGGCCAACCTGGTAAGGGATTACTTCTTTTTTTTAGGTGGACAGAATTGGGTGATGCTGAGGACAGGAAAGTCTGTTGAAGTGGTAAATAAAAGTGAGAAGAGAGTTTATTTTCTTGTTGAACGTATGGTGTGTTGTTAGATATATTACCTCTGCAGTAACAGTATTAATACTATAAGTGGCAACCGTTTATATTTTCCCTCCCTTTTTCTTATATCCTAATGATACTTCTTTGTCCATAAAATTTTTTTTCTTGCAGGCACTGGCTGCTCTGGGTCTAAAAATAGGTGGCACTATTACACAGCGTGCGGAGCGATTATTTCTTACAAAGGTAATGGTGCACCTTATCCTTTTGTCTACTTTATACCATTTCCTCTAGCTTAAGACAAAAGGTCGAATTATTTGAAGACACAAAACATGAATTTAATTTGTTTTGCTCTGTTCAAATTCTTCAAGGTGCTCAACATAAGTTTTATGTGTATATCTCAACGTAAACGATTACTGCTGAGAAGCTGGTAATTTTTCCTAACCATTCCGCCTTCTAAATAATGTTATTTTAGACCTAATAAGATGCTAAAATTCCAAATCTCCTAGACTGCAAGTATAGAAATTTCTTCTAGTTGGTAGAGACAAAATAAACTTAAGCAGCTATATTTGAGGTAACTGGAACCTCACACCTATATTTCCTTTCTTAAGTAAGATGCTAGGGGGAAGCAGTACCATGGAATGTAATTCCTTTCATTTCCTTTCATATATAAACCTTGTTCTAGGGTCTTGCCTAACCATATTTTGCCCTGAAAAAAAAGGAAAAAATACAGTACTCTTATATCGTAGGGGCGTAGGGACAAACTAAGCCACAGACTTAGGTTTTGTAGTGATTCGAGAAGCATGAAATAAAATTCCCGGAGTGTTCGTATACAATATTAACGACGACATCCAGGAATGTATTTCACGAGAGATATTTATATGTCTCAAGAGGTGCGAAAACATGATGAACTCATGAGTAAATTCGAAATGTCATTTTGATACATATTGTGAACCCGCATTATGTATCTTGGATTTCTTTTTGTTTCTTTCGTGTTGGGGGTTTAAAACAGTTCTTTGGATATTTTGGTCTGCACAAACACCATGAAGATCTTTTAACACCTTCATTCTTTTGCTCAAAAGATGGTAGGAAGGCAACTGAATAACTGAACGATGCAAGATCTATCCTAGTAATGGTAAATCCAATCCCTAGTGAAGGTAAATCAAATCCCATATGTCAACCTCAAGATCATTTCCACAGCACACCCCAGGGGAGTAGACTTATTTTGAGATATCCCCGTAATGTCTATTTTCTTGTGGTTTTTTTACTTAGGCTCCTTTTGTGCTGAGTCGAGGTTGGATTCTCTATTCTCTCCCTTTGGTGTGGTCTTCAATTTCTAAACCTAGGCGGGTAAGTATGGAGGAATGAGGACAAGAGAAAGACTGACAGAGTTTTATCTTGTCTGCTCCTAGCCTTGGGTCCTCGGCAGAAGCTTAGAATACCGTCTCATTCCGTCTTGTAATTTCATTAGAACCTTCATGGAGACTAAAAACAACCTTGTATCTGTTCTGAAGAAATGCTCCCATTTATTTAGATACTGGAATAGGGTGCCTTATGACTAAGCAACAAACAACAAACTAGAAGGCAAGAAAATAGAAGAGTGATGCAGATTCTATAGGCGAGAAGCGTTGTCTTAGAGTTTAAAGTGTCATAAGGTGATCAACTATTTCCTCCATGATTTTCTTCAAACACAATGAAATATTTAACTACATCCTCTTACTAGAAATACAATTATTTATTTGCACTTCTTAAACAAAATATGCATTTAACTGTTTTTGATATTTTTTGGTCCTCTAATTGCAGCTACTTCAAGAAGATATTTTCTCGTAGTCCAAGACTTCCAAGATATTGCGAGTTTGAAGGTAAATACCAAAGTTTACCCTCGTTGTTTCTTCAGTGTAACCTACTACCTTTGCCTTCACATGAGAAGCGCATGGTCTGAATTGTGTTATGTTGCGTTTTATTTTTTTATTTTTATTTTTTTTTGCAGTTTTTTAGAAATAAGTAGTTTTCAAATTTAATTAACTTCAACATTCCAGTGCCATTTATCATTTGTCCCTTGTCTTTGTACATCCTTCACTTTGAGGTCTCGAGAGTGTTGGTGAGAACTTTAACGACCTCTTCTTGGTCCGCCACATCTTTCACTTGCTTTGTCGATATTTCTCGACCCAAGGTTGTGTGCTTTGTAGAAGAGGAGCCATTATCATTCCCGCTCATTCTCTATCTCTCCTTTGATCAAAGATGGATTCTTTTTAAGCGATGGAAGGGGGAAACTATATCAAACCCAATTGATAGTTATATATTGGCTTTGTAGACTATCTCCAGCAATTAAGGGAGCTATAATATTTTTTATTAAGTCCTTTTCAGTATGGAGTATATTATGTAATTGCCCTAGAGAAATTTCTATTAGAAGAACCTGCGAAAAAATATAAATGGTCACCGATATCTAGCAGAATAGCCATACTTTCTGGTTAGATCCTTTTGAGATAGTAATTATGTGTGTCATGTACTTCAACCCCTAGGAAGATATATCCCTATTTTTATAGAACATGTATATTGTTAGTAATTTTATGTTCGCTATATTATGTATTATGTTTCAGTGTTTTCCTTGCTATAACATGTATATTTTTAATACCCATGCTAAGTAGTTGTATGTGTTAGTTGTTATTATTTTTTCTATTAAATGCAAATTTTAGTCCATTTCTTTTCTAGTTATATTTTTGAGGGAATGAATTTTGATGCAAGAGGCTGGATAGAATGTTTGAACTTGAGTTAATGGTAACTATTTCAAATAACAATCTATTTGAGCATGAATATTGTTTATTTCAGGTATTTAAAGAAGGTGTTCACCCCTAGTCCAAAAACATCATAAATATAATTTGGAATTTGAAGGTTAGTAGTACCTAACTTCATCTTCATAGTTATTAGTGCACTAGCTGGTTGCATTTATCATCTGCTTGTGACCTAACTTTTCTTTCCTTTACATGAGAAGTGTTTGGTCAAACTATTGTTAGTATTGCATAAGTGTTCACATTTACTGGATATGAATAAGGCCCTAATTTAGTTTAATGACATCAAAACATGGATGGTTTAATGTTGTTGATATTTAGTATGTAAGCCCTTGCTTTGATTTTTAAGATTATCCTATAAGCACTAATTCCAGCATAATATCCTAGAATTTTAGGCAATGTTCTCATATGAAACCAGCACTTCATTATTTTGTATCTCAATGAGTCTAAAGGTTCTTGCTTTTAAGTTTTTGGTGTTTGCTATTATATCCCTAAATAACTCTAGATCTATTCATAATTAAGTAACATATTCCTTATTTTTAGTTAAATTTATGAATAACATTTAAATGTATTTTTTAATGAAAGGTGTCCATGGATAAGTCATGGAGGTTTTTGGCAAGAACTAGTCAGGTGTACCAAGATAGAGTTGAAAAGTTTCTAGAATTTACCAAATTAAACTCTTCTCGTTCGGCCTTAAACAAAATTAGATGTCCATGCAAAGATTGCAAGAACTTAAAGTGGTTGTCTCTTTGCAAAGTGTATGATCATTTGATAATTCGAGATATAGACTTGACTTACGATCCATTTATATTGCATGGAGAGGATCTACCAGAGTCAATATCTCACGGTCAACACGAAGAGATAATCTTTAATCTAATAGATGTAGAGAAGAACTTATACATGGCAGTATATGCAACAAATGCAGGAGATGAATATAATGGTGATGCTAATGAACTTCCAGACTTTGACAAGTTGTTACAAGATGCGTAAAAGCCATTGTACCCAGGCTGCAAGAAGTACACAAAGTTGACTGTTGTTGTTAAATTTTTTATCATAAAAACAAACAATGTTTGGTCTGACAAAAGTTTTACTAATCTATTGGAGGCTCTGAAGGATATTCTTCTGGATGATAACCATTTCCCAAATTTAATGTATTTTGCAAGAAAAATGTAAAAGACATTTGAATTGGAATACGAGAAGATTCATGCATGTGTGAACGATTGTATTTTCTATAGGAAAGACCATGAAAAGAAGGAGTCATGTCCAAAATGTGGAGCTTCACGATGGAAACAAGATCAAAAAAGGAGAAGAATAAGAGTTGGCATATTAGCAAAGGTTTTAAGGTATTTCCGCATAATACCGAGGTTTATGCGAATGTATATGTTTGTTGATACTGCAAAAGAGTTAAGATAACATTCAGATAATAAGAGCAATGATAGCAAACTGCATCACCCTGTGGATAGCCCTGCTTGGAAAAATATTGATTCTAAGTGGCCCAAATTCTCCAAAGAGTTACGAAACTTACGATTGGGACTCGTTGTAGATGGAGTTAACCCTTATCGTAATTTAAGTTCGTAATATAGTTGCTGGCCTATGATGTTAGTAAATTATAATTTACCTCCTTCTTTGTGCATGGATAACAAGTTCCTGATGTTGACTTTATTAATCCCCGGACCAAAGCAACCTAGTAATGACATCGATGTTAATTTGCAACCCCTTATTGATGACTTCTTACTTCTGTGGGGAAATGGCGTTGAAACATATGATTCATATACCAAAACCAAGTTCACTTTAAAGGCAGTATTATTGTGGACTATTAATTATTTTCCCGCATATGGAAACCTTGCAGGATGCTCAGTAAAGGGAGAAGTAGAATGTGTGGCTATGATACATGTTCACAATGGCTAATGTTCGGCAGGAAAATTTGTTATATGTGACATAGAACATTTCTTAGGCCTAACCACCCACTTCAGTCAAAGAAAAGTTGGTTTAATGGCGAAAAAGAGCTTGATACACGTCCAATTTCTTTGAAGGGTATACAAATTTGGGATGAGGTAGAAAGTATTGAAACAGATTGGGGAAAGCTTGCACAAAAACAAAAAAAATCACAAAAAAATTCTTTGCAAAGATGGAAGAAGAGGTCGATTTTCTTTGAGTTACCATACTGGAAGTATAATCTACTACCTCACAATTTGAACGTGATGCACGCGGAGATGAATGTTTGCACTAGTTTGGTCGGAACACTATTAAACATTGCCCGAAAATCGAAAGATGGCCTTGCATCCCGTCTCGACATGAAAAAATTAAAAATAAGGCCTGAACATCGTCAACCTAGGGGTAAGAGGACATTCCTTCCTCCAGCACCACATATGCTCTCAAAAAAAGAAAAAGAAATTTTTTGTCGTAGGTTATCCTCCTTGAAGTTACCGGATGGGTATTGCTCCAATATCTCAAATTGTATTTCTATGACTAATCATAAAATTAACGGTATGAAATCACGCAATTATTATGTACTAATGCAACAACTGATACCCGTGGCTTTGCGTGATCTTTTTCCAAAAGGAGTGAGGCATACCATTTTTAAACTCTGCTCATTTTATCATGAACATTGCCAAAGAGAAATTAATTACGAGAAAATGGAGATTTTTGAAGTGGTGGTTATAGAGACAATGTGTATGTTAGAGAGGTATTTTCCGCCATCATTTTTTGATATTATGGTACATCTTACTATTCACTTGGTTCAAGAAGCATGCGTTGGAGGGCCTGTACATTATCGTTGGATGTATCCATTTGAAAGGTACTTACTTTATAAGTCTTTTAGTAAGTTATTTTAAATACTTGTATGAAGTTAATGCAATAATAGAATATTGATGCAATATATAGGTTTATGATGGTGTTAAAAGGATATGTTAGAAATCCCGCAAGGCCAGAAGGGTGTATTGCCGAATATTACTTGGCAGAAGAGTGTGCCATGTTTTGTGCAGAATATTTGATTCTTGATGAATATACCAATGGCAAAGTGATAGAAATCACGTTGA
This sequence comes from Kingdonia uniflora, assembly GCA_014058105.1. NCBI lineage: Eukaryota > Viridiplantae > Streptophyta > Magnoliopsida > Ranunculales > Circaeasteraceae > Kingdonia > Kingdonia uniflora. The sequence continues at coordinate 180,737 of JACGCM010001138.1, forward strand.
CAATGCTAAATCTACCATTCTTGAAGGTTGCCTATTGTCAGCTGAAGCAGAGTTCACTCTATCTGAAGGGAATTGTGAATCAGTTCATTGTTGTATTTTGTTTAACTTTGAGGAAGTTCAGTCGTACCTAAAGTAAGTATAGTGATATATGTATGTATAGAACTTTTGTTTTATGATTATATTTTTTTAATAGTAAATAACCTACTTATTGTACCAGAAAACACAAGAGCCAACTTATTCTTTAAGATCATCGATTAGGAAAGAATGACGGTCTACTTAATAAAAAACATTCAAATAAGTTTAATGAATGGTTTAAACATGAGGTATGTAAAAATGTTGATGGCTCTGTCTTCTATTATTTTCAATAAGATGTTTATCCTAATTATATTCTCATTCTTTTCAGATTTTTGAACAGATGAAGCATAAGGTTGTGTCCCCTACATTGAAAGCATTATCATATGGTCCAAGAAAGTTTGCCATGACTTGCGGATCCAATTTAATTAATGGATATCGTTTTCATACAAAGGATGTAGAGAAAGGAACTCAAAACTCAGGAGTTTCTTTGTGTGCTACTACCTTATCTAGATCAAGTTGAAATGGTAGTGACTTACTATGGGGTTATAAAAAAAAATTGATAGACTATTACAACTTTAGTTATCCAGTATTCCTTTGTGATTGGGCGAGTATAGCTACAAGGATACAAAAATTGAGGGGTCTACATTAGTGAATCTTCATCATGGAATAACTCAACAACGAGATCCATTCATCCTTGCAACTCAAGATCATCAAGTATTTTATTCCTGGGAATCAGATGACTCACCGTGGTATGTAGTTTTGAGAGCACCTCCTCGAGGATTTATGGATTTGGAGGATACTAACGATGAAGTACGAGAAGATTCAGTACCCATAGATAGTCTTGGGCCTATTGGAGATATCGAAGATGAAGGCTATGTACGTGCGGACTGTGAAGGAGTATGGGTTCAAAACAATACAGATTAAGTCTTTCAAATTAAAAATTCTTATTTTCTTTCTATCTTGAATATTTTTAGATCATATTTTGGTTTATTTGATAATTTTCTAGTACATATGATTAGAATACTTCAGAGTTGAGATCTTATTATATGGCTGGTAATTACGAGACTTTAGCTATTTATTTTGTTAACTTGTTCAATCCTATTAATAAAATCTTGGCATTTATTTATGACAATATTATACTTTTACTTGTGAATTTTGGGCTTTTGATAGTGTTATCAAATTTGATAAATTATCAATATGACCATTTTTTTAAAGGTGAACTTCTTTGCCTAACTTTATTACTATGGACCGAAGAAATTTGAAGAGTAAAGCGACACCGGTAAGATTCTTACTTTTATATATTTTTATTTTTGTTATGATAATTTTAATTCTAATTATATTGGTAACATATGCACATTGCAAATTCTAATGGAAATTTCAAAATGGGCTAAAAATATCATTGCCAATATTTGTACTATGGATGCAATGAATCCCGCAGGTGAACGCTATAAATTTCATTAGCGATGAATATTCGATATGGTCCATTATAACTCTATGATTATATTTTTCACATGTATTTCTTATATAGCACGAGGCAGTATAGGCTTTCGTAAGTTTTCTCGACCGGTAATTGTGCAAGAACGTCAAAACTCATGTCCATTAAATGAAGGTATATCCTTATCCATCAAATTAACCAATACAAATTTATTATATGTTTTCAAAATCATTAATATATCAAAATCGTAATTGCCAACATACGTTTGTATAGCAAGAGCTACTGCAGGCCTTGGCAATTCTTCACAACCTGAAAGAATGCAAGGAAGTCATTGTCAAAGTCCACTAGAAGAAGGTACATCTCAAGCATCCAATCAGCCAATACAAAATCCTAAGTCATTTCGCCGAAGAGGTAAAAATAAATGCAAAGTTATTGCTACCGAAAACGGCAAAAGAAGACCTCTGGATTTCAATATAAAAGGACAATCTATTTGTGAAAATTCGGTGTTCTTTAGCACATATATTGGGGTTATTGTTAGAGAGATTGTTCCTATCACGATCCTTACTTGGCATAAAGTCAAGCCAAATGTAAAAGATAGGTTATGGGTGATGGTAAAGGTAAATTACTTCTACGCAACTCACTATTTTATATTTCAAATTCCTGTAAAGTTTTTCTTTGTTAACATATACTTATGGCAGCAATAGTTTATAGTACCAAAAGAGGCACGAAAATTGACATTGATGTCTATGGGAACGGATTGGCGCAAATTCAAAGATGAAAAGAGAAAATTAATATATATTAATGATGAGTATGAACAAGCTTTAGAAAAATGTCCGGAAGATGTACCTTACAATCAATGGGAGGCTTCAGTTAAACAATGTACAACTTCTAATTACAAGGTATTGAACTTATATACGTTCTTTTCTTTTTGTTGTTATCATTTTATTTACTCCCTAATGTTTAATCCAATAGTCAGTAACCTAAAAATAATATTGTTGTTTCTGCAGTAGCATAGGAGAAGACTCATCGAAACCAGGAAAAAGCATAAATTACCCCATACATATAGTCGTTTAGGATATCCTCGATTGGAACATAAAATGGTAGTTGTCTTTCATGTGCTTTATGCCAATTTACATTACTAATCTACACATATAAGAATATATGGTTCTTTTTATGCAGAACAAAGAGATTGTCGATGATGCCACATCAGTCGCGAAAAAGGTTCGATGGTCTGTTGTATGGACAAGGGCACACATAAGGAAGAATGGAGAAGCTGTAAACGAGTTGGTCAAAGAAAAAAAAGTATGTACCTTTAGTATTTTATAATTATGTATTTAATGTTACATAATAATTGTTTACGTTAACACCATATGTTACTTTTTATTTTCAAGATAAAATAGATGAAATCAACTCAAATAATCTAGATGTTAAAGATGATGATCTCACAGAGGTTTAAGATCCTGAGTACCCTGGACGTATGAGGGCAACGGGATTTGGCATATCACCAACCCTTTATAAAGGTGTTAAACATGGTGGAGTGATAGTACAAAGTTTACAAGAAGAAGTGAGGGTTTTACGGGAGGAGCTAGTAGTATGCAAGGAAGTGAATGAGAAAGTATCATCATTGGAGACACAAATAGCAAAAATGTCAAAATTACTGGTATATTAACTTAAAATCTTTACTATTATATTTTAATAATTCGATGTCGCTAATACTAATTCCTTGAACAATCAAATTAAGGAAATTCTCGAGATGAAATTACCCCTCGAGAAAGTAGCGTATTGCTTTCGGTATGTTCCCAAGTTAAAAATTATCTTGTATGTATAGATTGCAGTTAATTAACTCACTTTCTTATATGTTCTCTCTAGCAGAGATGCCATACAACATCAAAACCTATAAATTGTAGACTATATTGGCTTTCTCCAAGTAATATTGTTACAACTGGTTTTTTGTATACTGATGACCCTACTAGTAGAATACATGGTGCACCTTTTGGAGATGGAATGTCGAAGGTGAGTATTCAAACAGCTGTAAAAGAAGATATGCCACTTAGTGGGGGAGAACATGAAACCATTGGGGATGCAATCGAATCATTCATGTCTTGGCCAACCTTATTTATTATAAAGGATTAAGTTTTGACAATCCTCAATATGGTTATTATTTATTTGTTTTTTGCTAGACCTTTTACGTTATATCGCATTAAGAGTTTTAGCTTTATTATTTATTGAAGAGGGAATTTTACTATCTTTTCAGCTGCTGGACCTTTGGATCTATATCACGATTACTAACTAATTTGTTTTCTTAGGTAAAACCCTTTTTAACTCCGCCAATGGAACTATATGATATAATACGTGGTAATTTAATTTTTATTTATTTAAAAAAAATCAAAAAATAGCCACAAAACCAACAATTTAGAAAAAAAAATTGCACTTGTTGTATACACATATATAAACAAATACATACAATTCAATAACTTGTTTCATTTATAAATATTGGCCCAAAAAATTCAGGTACACTGGTTACAAGCTATATATATGTTCTTTATAATAAATCCAAAAAAATAAGGATTGAGAAACAAAAAATGGAAGCGCAGTGGCTTCAAAAGCCAAAGATTAATATAACGGTGTTTAAACCATGAAAATACGTAATACTTCACTGGAATATGTGCTTTCCCAAGAACTGCTAAGAGCTTTCTATAAAAAAATTCACAAGAGAAACAACCATATCAAGAACACAATTTTGCTTCCATCAATGAACAATTTCCCTAAAGTAGCCAAATATATTTCTATGGGAAAAACTACAATTTTACTTATCAGAAAAATACTCTAAAGCAACCAGATATAAAAAATACCTGTTTTTTTTTAAGTTTGTATTCGCTCCGATTGTAAACCCATTTCACAACAGACAACGCATTACTCCAATCTCTGCGAACCTGACCAAGTCCACTAACGATTTTAAGTAGATTCTGGATGTGACTCCTAATAAATTCAATAGTCAAGATATTGATAGATACATAACATAAAATTCAAATTAAATAAGAAAATATGTGAAAATGTTACTATTTTACACTATGTTATTCGCATACATATTGCGAAGATGTCAGGTAATTCTCATATGGCTATGTTATCAACATTTTTCATTCACAAGTCACCACATTTTACCTGACACTATATTGTTATCCACATTTTTCTTTCACAAGTCGCATACCTTTGGCATATGGCTAATTCTCATAGTAAATATATTTACGAAAATAAAATACTAGCTGAAAATTTAAAAGTACATATGTTAAGTATATACTTTTCCACATATAATAAACGACTAATACAATTTAACTACTTTATGATATAATATATTTGACCAAAAATAATCATCAGAAAAAAGGGATCAATAAGTGTCTCCATATGAAACAAATTTGGCCTTACGGCTACATATGATCTGATATATAAAGTAACTTAAGAAGAAAACGCACCTTAACACTTTCGTAGATCCCTTGAAACTTGTTTATACTCTTGATGTAGTATGGGAGAAGAGTAGTTTGCCAATCATTAGCAATGAAGACAACATCATCCCCTGTGTACAAAAGGAATAATGGTTGATAATTAAGTAAAAGCTAAAGTATGCAACTTTTCTTATAGAAAGCTGTGACACCAACTTAAAGAGACAAAGAATAAAGGTTATACTATAAGGTCCCGAGAAATACTTGTTACTGTTGAGACTCAAAACCCTTGGTGCTTCTAACCAAATGAGAATATGGTAGATAACAAAAGAATAACAACATTCGGTCTTTTGGTAAAAAGAGAAAGGAGTGAATAATATCACTTAGGTATGAAAGAACCACCTATAATTGTTAAATGTGTGGAAGTATACACAGAAATAAAATAGTCGCATTATCTTTTTCCCCAAAATTTTAGTAAGCACGTCATATACAGAGCAAATTAATCCTAACAGTAAGACCAAATCTCATGGAAACAAGAAGAGTTGATATAATTGTGGTTATTGATGGTGAGAAAAGTAAATCTATGTAGTCCTATAATACATATCTACAATAAAGTGGTAAAACCCCAATTGAATCAAATAATACTCTAAGTAAATATTCAACTACTGAGGAGATCTAATTATAGGTGCACAAGAGGAAGCTGATACCTATGCAAATATTTGTTGTATCACAGTCTCTGCATTCCCATTATACTGTGCTAAAAGATGGATAGCATCAGCTCTCGGGAGAGCAAGGAATTCTTGCACCAACCACGCACAAGAGAAGGATAAATTTAGTATTCGTCAGAGATAAAATATCAAAGAAATATGAAAAGAATACAAATATGCCAGTACATATATCAATAGTCGAACTTAGTAGACATGTACTTACCAATGTCTTCGTGGAAGGAATATCTTACTAGGGAAGTGTTTGCTAGTACAGCAGTATCTTATCTTCTTAATAATTTTGCCTCATTCGAAAACTTAACTAGAACGCAACCATCCCAAATCATTCTGAATTCATAAGGGAAAAAAGGAAAAAGAAAAAGATGATGCACTCATCATCCAGTAAATGTTCATTACGATGGGATATAATAGTAAACATGAAGCAAACTAATGCATATTTATCATCAAGGGTTAGAATAAATCGCTTTGTTGCTGGTACAATTTAAAACTTGATCTTTTGAAAAATATATTGTACAAACTGGCAACACTGAGTTATATTATAGAAACCTTAATAAGTATGAAAACTTTGTACATTCCTCACATAAAACTCAATTCCCTAGATTAAACTGCAAATTTATGTAGCCCCTAAAAATGAGAGTTTAACAGCTAGCAAGACGGGGACCAAATTTGTAACAAAAAAAACAATATAAAATTAAGAAATAGTAAAAATATGCCAGACCTCGTCATCTCTTCCGTCTGCTCCTTTCTCCAATTCCATGGCTTCTACTCCTTTAGAACCCCCTGTTATGTTCGGGATGGCTTGTCTAGCTTGTACCGTAATCCTCATGGTTGCTTGTCACCTCATTGATGAATCGCAACTCTGTACTATCTATGACCATGGCTTCAGCATTTTTTTCTTTAGAAGAATCATCAATAAAATCATTATTGGAGACTTTTGAAGAAACATATCCAAGACCTTGTTCGTGATTTGTAGAAGAGTCAGCAGGTATTTGCTGACTTGTTGCAAGCAAGGTACACAATAATAACATAAGAAACTGAGAGCATTAAACTAAATGCTAACCAAATATGTATACCTGGCAAAATGCCACTAAATGATGAAGTAATGCTACCTTCTATGAGTCCCCTGTAGACATAATTCTCATGAACAAGCTCATCAGGCAATTCATCATTCAGTTTTGTTCTGCTTATTTCATTTTGTGACAGACAAACATCAAATGGAGAAAAGGATAAGACTAGACAATTCGATCTTTAAGAAATACTTCCACAGTTCGATCTCATCGAGCAAAAGAGAATTATTGGAGTATTGAATTGCTTGATGAGCTTGACATCAATTTAACAAACTTAACGTCAATTTAAAATACATGTCTACATTTTTTAGCACATGTAAGAAAAGCGGATTGCTCCAATTTCTTTTGACCCTAACTCGGCATGTCTTGTCTTCTACCCATTTTTTCAACAACCCGATTATCAAAATATAGGACCCAATCTCCTATGTATAAATAGCTTCAAGCCTTGTGGTATCCCCATACATAACTGAAATGTACTTTTGACTAAAGGCAACAGAAGGACGTCAACAAAGAGTTGAAAGTGAACCTGAAATGCTTGAAATAAATTCCCTTTAGAAAACTCCAAACTATCAACAACACCTTGTCTTGTAGACTCCATAGCATGAACAAGTGCTTGTATATCAACCTGATTTGAGAATAAACACATATGAGGAAGAACATATTACAAAAAATATCTAAAAGTGAGGCTTATCATCATAAAATAGACCTCATCAAAAGGAGGTACCTCGTACAAGCTTCTTGGGGAACTGGAGGGGGATCATGTTCCTCAAGATGTAGCCTCTCAGTGAGATCTGAAATTGGTGAAGAAATGCCTTGGCAGAAACAAAAACCTTTGTGTATACTGCACATTAGTGAGAAAACATGTCACTAGGAGGTCGTCGGTAATAAATGCATACATTACGATACATTAAGTTTATGAGCATGTAAGTTCATAAACTTAGTTCTGTTAAGTTTATGAACATGTCACTGAGAAGAGATGGCATGTAAGTTTATGAACATGAAAATGATAAATTGTTTAAGATCTAAGAATTGTAGTTAGAACCATAACAGAACTAAGTAAAATAGAAGCATAAATTCCTAATGCTAATGAGCTTTCCTATAGAAAGTAGAAACCTACAAGTTCATATATGATATAAGCTTTTGTGTTCAACATTAAGGTAGGTCCCAATCTCTCTACTAATATCTGAGTATTATTACAGTAGCATGCAAATGAACTGCTAGTACATGGCATCCACTATATCCATCTATAGAAGTTAAAGTTATAAGAAAAAAAAGAAGATGCATTGGTATGGGATAAATTATAGCTTACTTCATTTGCAACAGGAGAGGTTTGATCATCTTTGCCATATATAAGGGCAAGAAGAACATGCTTAAACTCTTCATAAGCTTCCTGTAAACTGACAAAAATATGCCAAAACTGGTAAGAGAACAAGCAAAGAGAGTATACACAAATGAAGACTTGTTAAACTAAGAAAAATAAATATCATCCCCATGTTGGGACAGGAGTGATCATATGACGCTACAGGCTATAGCCAATCAAATAATTGTCAGACTAACCTCTGTCAGCAATAGGTAAGCTCTTTACAACTGACAGTGTATGCAGGGAGGATAAAGAAAATGACTCTCATATTTCTATAAAAAAAGGGCAATGAGCACAATAAGTAACCAGGTTTGAATCCCTCCTTTACAAAAAATCCCATGTACGCTTTCTTAGCATATAAATTCAATATCTCTAATAACTCCCTTCACCCCACTTTTTAGATCAAAAGCCACTTAAGTGAAGATATGAAGTTTATGGACACCAAGTAATATCGCTGCTTCCCATCCAAGATCTTCCATCTTGATACATGATGCATGATGCATGACGCATGATGCCCACATCATCAGCAAGTGAGAAAAAGGACTTGGACCGTAGTCAAGTCTCCTTTTGCCTCCATACATCACTGCTTCTTCATATGCAACACGAAACTCAGAACCAGGAAAAACTTTAAGCTTAGTTGCAGCCTAACAACATGGTAACAGAGGATCAAGAGATTGATCACTGTGTACTTAAATTTTATGAATTGATTCTAAGTAAACTACTACCTGAATAACCTTAAAATTGTAAATGTATAAATAATTAAAAACATGCCTTGGCAAGGAACCAGCTGTACAGAATTCCAAAAATGTTTGTATTCTATTTCTTCCACATAGCTATCATTTCTCTCATGGTTGGTACCTGCTGGGTTAAAAATGAGTACATTTCACATAAGATGAAAACATGAATAAATCTAGAAGTAAACATTAAAAATACGAAGAATCTATGTTACAATAGAAATTATGAAGATACTCTTGGACAATTTACCTAGGTAGATCTACGAGCACAGCTACTCTGAATGCAAAGGAAAGGATAGCAACAAATCTTAGACCAATCAAAGCAAAGTACTATAGTCAGAGAAAAAAAAAAGATGCTCACATCGTGCTCTGGGAAGTTGAGTCTATTTATTGATACCTTGCCCAATGAAAATGAAAGACAATCAGTTAATGTCGGTTGTATGGATTGTCTTTCATTTTCATTTACGTCTCAAACTATTGTCAATGCCTGTAAGTCCTCTAAAACTATGCTATTAGAAGGCTTCGTTTCTCTGTATGCAAGATGTATGTGCATTCTTTATTTCTCTTCGTATGTGTGTACGTTGCAGGCTTCATTTTTCCTCTTGTGCGCGTTGTTAACAAACCGACTCATAAATACGTTGGGGAACACGGCAATGAAAAAACCAAAGCACTATAACTATAGCAATGATAGGTGTGATACTTTGCTCTAATTTGCACTATACTTCGTCTCAAAATCTATACTTCATCTCAATATCTCTGTGTTTGTTTTCGAGTTTTTCTTTTTTTCTTTCATGGCTTTTCCTAATATCTTGAAATAATTGCCCAAATTACTCCCCAAACTACCGAAATACCTCAGTGTAAAATTTAGAGAAAACTTGTAATGAGTTTACCCCCAAAAAACCAAAGTACTATAACATAAGCATTGTAACCAAATTTAGGTTTTGAGTTGACTGATCAGGTTATTATTTTATTTCTAAATTTTTTGGGAATTACTTATAAAAAGGAACATCTTATCGCTTCTTACATAATCTTTAGTAAAAGCTTTGATAACACTGTATGAGGTTATGGAGAAAAAAACTGCATTGATAAGCACAATTTGAACCTGAAAGTTCTCATTGGAGAGAAGTGCTCAAGAGCTTCCTCTGCATACTGGTGAAACTAACGCCATTTGGACAAAACCCTTCCTTCTCCATTGTAGAGAAGTCAAAGACTTGAAGTTCCCCATGCATCTGCATATGAAAATGAACAAAAGATAAGTCAGCACTAGAAATGAAAGAGAAAATAAAATGAGCTAAAACATAAAATGACAAAAATAGACCTGGTGGAAGTCAGAACAGCCTCATAAGGAGAAAAAAGTAGTTTCTTGACTAATGCAACAGCAGGTGCAACTGAATGCCTACTGCCAATATTATTCTAATGTAACACAAGGCATTCTGCATAGCTATAAATAAGCTCCACTAATGGTATGATAATTTTGTTTATAGTTTGAGTGCCAGGTTGCTCTTTATCCAATATTCCCCATAGTGTATCCATTAACCCATCTATATCCAATATTCCCCTGAGCAAGTCATCTTGCATGAATTTAGAACCAACATCAGATGGATCAAGATATAAAGAGAATATAATTTCAATAATAATATAAGTAATGTGGAAAATGAGATATACCTGGATCGGATATTGGGAACCTCAAAAAACTTATAAGAGAATATAACCTTTTCCCTCCTCCTTTATCTGGGCTTGGGGCCGGCAATGTAAAGGTTACGTTTGCCATTAGTGGAGTTAAAAAGATTTTACCTAGTTCAAATATTACACAGTGAAACATATGTTAGTTCTCAAAACAAATAAGCATACAAGTTCATAAGCATAAAACTTGGTCTTTTCCACACACAAAAAAGGAATCAAGAGGTAAATATAATAAAAGACTCTGGCCATTTAACAAAGCCACCAACACCCACATCCCCTATTGTCTTGGTGAAACTGCCTTGCCTAAACAATAAAGCACCTTCGTTGATGACATTGAATATCTCTATCTTATAGTAGCCATCTCCGAGCTGCTTATTGTGCAAAAGGCAGCTTGGAGAAAGAAGCACTTCAGGGGAGGTTATGCATAAAGAAGGAGAAGTAGTTAGAGGCACTCCAACTACTTCTTTAGAGGTTGTATATAAGGAAGGTGAAGTAGTTAGAGGCACTCTAACTAATTTTTGATGATGACGCAAAAGAAGGTAGCCGTACATAAGTTTCAAGTATTAAAGACAAGAGGCTTTAGTAGTTAGAGAGCCAGAGTAAAAGAAGTCAAATGGAGGGATTTCTTCTTTATTAGCTAAGAGAAGCATGTTGAGGCAGGATCATCAGCATTAGTTTCTCACGTTTATGAGCTAATCTTTCTCAGTCATGGGTCCGTCGTGTGTGACGATGACGTCGGTTCATTCAAGGTTTGTACCCATGATGATTTCTACAACTTACAGCTCACGTTCACAACTAGATAGTAGTTCTCAAATGGAAATAGAACAGTTAGATAGGAATAATATGAATCCACGACCTATAAGTCAAGGAGTTTAGCTCACTTGTCATCATATGATCAAGAGCTTCCAGTCGGCGATAGGGATCATGAGAAGATGCAGCAATGATTGGAAGTAAAGGGAAGTAATAATTTGAGAGAGGGACTTGTTGATCATACAATAGATAAGTCAAATAAAGCCCAGGATTTTGATATTACTAACGTACAAACTCAGGCTCCAGTCATAAAAGACTTATTTAGAAGTGGAAAATTGAATCCTTCAGAGTCAAATAAACCAGAAAAATCGGCAAACAGTAAAGGGGCATCTGCTCCTCGTAAAAAGAACCAAAGTAAGTGAGCTCATAAATGAAATTAATAGCAAAAAAAGAAAGAAATGGTAATGTTAGTCCCAGAATTGATACACAAACCTTAAATTGGTGCTTCTACCTTGGTATTCTCAAGAAGTTTGGGTTCTCTGGATTAACTGCATTCTTCCCGTATAATGATAAATAGTGGCCCATGTGGGTTCTTCAAAGCTTTAAGAGGTCTCAGGTAAATAGATCTCCCCTCTTCTTCGGGTTGCACTTTCTAGAGAGCTTATTAGTTGGGGTATTTCTTGGTAAAGAGATAAATCTTACATCACCCATATGGCTACTCACAAAGGTATCCACTACACATATTACATGCTGATGACATTATAATTTTCTCCAAAGGTGCTATCAATGGTCTTAAAGCTCTTAAGAAGCTTCTAGATGAATACCGCATTATTGCTAGGCAGTGGTCAAACCTTAAAAAAAAAACTTTTCGTTAGGGGTATGTTTGTTTCAAGGAAATTAAATATCCAATCATTGTTTGGCTTCACTCTAAGTGAACATTCCTTGAAGACTATTAAGAGAAGAGTTAATTCCAATGTTGGAAGAATGCTTTTAATGAAGGGAAGAGTTATTTTTGGCCAATTCAGTGTTCTCAAGTATGCCTATTTTCAACATGTCTGTTTACAAATGGCCGGGATGGTGAAACTATTATCAAAAACTTCATATGGTCTGGGGATCCATATTAAAAAAAGATGTAACTACTTCCTGGAAATAATGCTGCAAGCCTATAAGTGAAGGTGGTCTTGGTCTTAGAAGATTGAAGGACATCAAAAAGCCATACTGAAAAAAGTTAGCCTTGAATAATTTTCAAAAAGAGAGTATTTGGGCTACTTATATGAGAGCAACATACCTTATAAAGCATGGGGACATCATAGAATATGATAGGAAATCTAATATGTGGCCTGGAATAGGAGTTGTTTTGCCTGAAGTCACACAAAACTCTTGTTGGAGTTTGGACTGTGGCGGATACATGGAGAGATGATTGGACTGGTCATGGAGCCCTAAGAGATCACCCTTTACTTGCTCATATACCTTGGGCTGAGCATAACTTTAAGGTCCCTGACCTGCTGACTGAGGGTGTTTGGTGTCCTAATCATACCATTGGGCAAACTATTGACTGCTGTTGGTGTAAACTTGATTAACATTTTTTTAAGGGAACGATAGATAATTTTATCAACCTGATGTGCTGGGCCAGTTTTCTGTCAAAGCTATACATGAGAACATTAGATCAAAATTTCCTGCTTGCTAGTAGAGAGAAAATTTCAAAAACTTCTAGCTCTCCCAGACACTCTAATCTTGCATGGAGAATCGTTCACAATGCTGTTCCAACAGAGGAGAGATCCAAGGTAGAGTAATTCAAATGAGAATCATTCTCAGTATAGGCTATAAGATAATTCCATGGAGAACAATACTCATTTATTTAAGCTGTTCTTGTGCTTAGAATTTGTTGGCATGGATTAACACCTTGTTTGATCTAAAGATTGATACTTGGAATTTACAAGCAATATCTAAATAAGATGATACAGTTAGCTCCTATTTATAAGATCTTTGGGTAAATGGGGATATGGCCTACCTTAACTCAATTTGGATGGTCAGAAAAAAAAAATTATCCAACAATTAGAGCTATAAAGCAATCTATTGTGATATCTATCCAGGAAGCTACAACAAGGTCCAAGGGGTTTATGAAAAATCTTCAATCTGACCTTGTTATTTTATACAGGATGCGGGTTCCACTGAGATATTGGAAAGCAAAAAGAATTAGATCCTGAAAGGTAGCGAATACCTCAGTTGCTTCAACATCCCTTCCTTGTGCCCCCAGTTCCATCATAATTACTCTTACCCCAGGATCAGGGTTGTAAATTGTTTCAGCAAATTGTTAAATCTTATGGATATGATCATCAATCATCAATATTATGTTCAAAGATTCAGCAGTTACTTGCGGATCCTCGTGACCGTGAGATTACAGATAAATTTTCTAAAGTACGAAACCAACATTGTGAGTTACTCTCCCATGTGTCAAGGCTTTGTTCTCAACTCCAGCAGTATCTAGCAAAACTTGAGAATGATGTAAAAGATACCAGCTTGTGAACTTTAACCATCAAGCTGGTTATATTTTTTGTTGACATGGTTAAAACTATATCAGTTCTGACTGATACCGCGGTCATTGCTGACATATTTAACCATGTTATATGTGGTATTCTCAGCTAATCTGTTTCACCCATCTATTTTGTACGGTTTAAAAGTAAACAAACCAGCACTATCCTCAGAATTTCTGCATGTTATTTGTTTTGTATACAAGTGCAATACAGGTTTTTGAACTTTTGGTTGATCCAATTTATATTTTTGTTTCTTGGTTGTAAAATAAAAGTCTAGAGTAAAGCAATAACTAAGAACGTAAGCTTTCAACCTCAAGGGGCAGCATCAAATCCAGCTCGGTGTACTTGGTGCCACATTTTCTATTATAACCAATTTTGTCCTCTGAATTATTGCATGAAAATGTAAGAGTATTTCTATTTTTGTTGATATGCTTAGGTTGCATTTAAATGAGATTTGAGTATAGTATCAAAATAGAGAGCAAATTAAGTCAATGTGTCTGAAACATTATTTAATAGTAAACTCGATCTAATTTTAAATAATTTAAAATCGATTTGAAAAGTGAAGTTTTTTAGATTAATTTTACAGGACTTTGGAAACTTGAGGTAGATTAAGGACCTATATACAGGAGCTATATACACCCAAAACTCACCACACTTTATCCGATTAAGCAACTCTACCACACCCCACTCTAACCCAATACTCACATAAGCGCAATCATCGCATTCCGCGACACCCCATTTCTCTCAAGCATTTCATCAAACAAAATCCTGGACCACCGATCAGCAATCCCATATTTCCCATACATATCCAACAAGGAAGTCTACACAACCAGAGTGGGCAAAAACCCACTCTTAATAGCACACCCATAATGGAAAATCCCTAACTACAGCCACCAATTGAAAATTAAAAAACAAAGAACATCCAAAGAAAAATCATAAAATCCCTAACTAGAGCCACCAATTGAAAACCCATATCATGTACATGATCAGGAATAATTTTAGAGAAAAATGATATAGAATTAAGAACAAGCAAATCAAACTTACTGGAAGATTAAAGAATAGGCAAATCAATAAATTTGAGAGTAGCAAGTGAGCAAATACATTGATGAATTTGAGAAGCAATTTACTAATCCATCATTGAGATCAGGAAACAAGAGTTTCAGTTTTAGGTTTAGGGTTTGAGATAAAGTATTTGGGGATTTTTAGTCGGTGTTAAAAATCAAATTATCTTCCCTCTACTTATCTTCCCTCTGTTTGTACACTGTTATAAGAAATTTGGTTTTCCTTCCTAGCGACTCCAATAGAGAGAAAACAAAATTATTGGAGGGAAAACCAAAAAATAGAGGCAAAATTAGAAAACAAAAAAAAACCACAGACTCCAATTATATTTGTTACGGATAAAATATGTCTCTAATAAACTACACATAAAATTTGTGGCAAAAAAAAAAAGATTGTGGCAAATTGACTCTTTTGGTGTATTGATGGACATGCATTTGTTCAGGTATGAAATTGGTCTACTTACTATTTTTTTTGCTCAACTGTGAGTTATTATTGTTTAACCATTATTCAGGTAGGTCCATTGTAGTCCTCGTTGCTTAATGAGGTATCTCTATACATATTTGACAACCCTTAATATTTTTGAACCTCTGGGAATCTTTGTTTTCTTATTCAACTTATCCATTTCAAGTAGTAAATAATTGCCTTCTACGGAAATTGCTTTGCATCTTAATTAGAATAGTTTACTGTAACTTGGGATTTTTCTAAAGAAAGTAATTGTATCTGAACTTGAGAGACAGTTAGATGAAGAACTCTAAGGCTTACACATAATAAACTTCAAATGTACGCCTATCACTTGAAGGGGTTATGGCTCTCTGGAAAGGTACAAGACCTACTGTTGTGAGGGCAATGGCATTAAATATGGGCATGCTTGCTTCTTATGGCCAAAGTGTAGAGCTTTTCAAGGATCAACTTGGTTTTGGTGAAGCGAGCACTGCTGTCGGTAAGATACATTAACAAAACATCTTATATGAAAGCCTTAACTGTTAAATATCTATTTTGGCTAGAATTTCTTCACCATGAAGCTCATCTGCACAATTATACTTCTCATTCAAACCTTACACCATGAACAAAATAATATAGTAAAGTGGAGTAGCCATTTTGTAACTTATGAGTGTTGGTGTTTGAAACAGTTATGGATTGTCAATGTCCCGAGCCTCCAGATATACAAACACGGCAACTGTCATGCACCGTGTTGGGAATTTATATGGTGCACGAAACTCATAAATATGATTGTTAATGTATGTTGTATCATATCCTCATTTAAACTTGTTAGCTTTGTATGATCAAAGCTCTTGAAGATAGTTTATATTCTTAAAGTTCTGGCTTGCTGTAAAATTGTTTCATTTTTCTTTTCAAGGGGCAAGCGCTGTTTCAGGATTCTTTGTCGCAGTTTGCAGTTTACCATTTGATTATGTCAAGACCCATATTCATAAAATGCAACCTGATGCAACCAGTAAGTACCCAGATTCAGGAGGGCCATTTAAGTTTTATACAGGATTTCCTATCTACTGTATTAAGATTACCCCTCATGTCAAGGTATGTACTCCTCTGTCACCATAACTATAGAGATTTTTTCCATAATTGTAGATATTCTTGTTCATTCATCTTTGTTATCTCGAGATTTTGCTGTCAGAACATCTCCAATGGTTCTCTGCCTTTGCATAAGTAGAGATTATGTTCCTCAGTGGTCCTCCATCCGTATATTCCTAAATCATAAGAAAGAGAGACAATGATTAACATTCAGCATGGAGTGCATATGTAGGTCTTTAATTATATTAACTTATGGAAAAGTTCATATATTCTTAATGAATTAGAGCATCTCGGATTTCTTAGCTTTATTTCTAGGTATGAACACCGACTAATTGATGATATGGTGGCATATGCACTTAAGAGCGATGGCGAGTACGTTTGGGCTTGCAAGAACTATGATGGAGATGTCCTGAGTGATTTCTTAGCATAAGGTTGTTATAATTTAGTTGCTACCAAACATTAAGTTATTGCTTTCGGTTTAAAGCTTAGATCTATTTTAATCACAATATTTAAAATCTCCATATGCAGGTTTTGGATCTCTTGGATTGATGACTTCGGTACTGGTATGCTACTTAAAAAAAACCATTTCAAAAATGCCAAAGCATTCAAATTTACAGACCAAAACTTTTTTATTTTTTTGTTGCGAAAACTGAATACTGAAAAAGATTTCCACTAAAACTATAATCTTAAAAGTAGTATCCAAGGAATGAGCCCATAAGCGAGAAATAATTTGGTACTCCAAATAAATTAAATTTATGAAAAATTTCAAAGATTCCTATTAAGGCTCTGAAACGATTAGACTATACTATTGGGGGGTTTCAGGTATGTCCCGGTGTTACACGACACTACAGGGTTCATCAGAAAGTGAGTTACCCCAGAGTTGTTGTTTTCACTTGTATATTATTTTTACTTCATCTGCCAAGCACCAATAACCATGACATATCACTTTCTCCTCCTATACTATCCCTTCAAAAGCATTTAGAGAGCACATATTTACTATAGAGTATAAATGACATCTATAGTATATGACGAACATACTACTTTTTGATGGTTCATTTTACACTACTTTAATACAATACACATTGTAGGTCCTATGAATTCATAAAAACTACATCATGTTGTCACATTACATCCTCACAAACTACTTACTAATTCATGATTATAGTATTACCTAGAAGCATAAATTATTTTTTAAGTCTCTAGCTTGCACATGGTAACTTGAACTGTCCTCAAAATAACTTCACAATTTTTAGTATCCCCGAGAAAATGCTAGTGAAGCACTAAATAGTTGTATTTGGTGAAGTAGATTCAGGGAGACTCCTATTACGACCTGATTATCATAGCACATATGCTCTGAGGATCATATTGTCTTTTACTTAAGAATTTTCTATGTCCGCTTTTCATAATCTTGTTTCAGATACGAGTCTATAGTAATACAATAAATAATAGTTTACAATATTATAAGAACTTTGATGATCATTTAATTTTTTTGCTTTTAATATTATAATTTTCTGTATTTACATGCTAATCTGATATTTATATCTTTATGATACCGTTTAGAGGTCCTTGGGGAGATCTTTTTCCAGTTCCCGAGAACAATGCAATTGCAGTTGATTACCAGGTTAGTGAATAAGGTGTTTATATGCATTTTACATTATATCTATACATATGCGTTTTGAAATTTCTGGCACCTAGCATGCCCTATAGGGTGGATCTCTTTATGTTGTTGTGGGTGATTCTTGTGCATATTGTTGGGATGTGGTACGTATGTTTCAAGGTGAAGGCAATGTTTATCAAGATTGTTATTGTGATGAAATACAAAATTGTAATTTTATGCCAAAGCAAATAATTTATCTCTTCTCTTTTATTCCAGAATGGGTCATAGAAAGTATGTGATTCTGATCCATTTCCGACTTTATTTTGTATTGCTGATGAAAGGGCTTATTTCTAATCCCTGTACTGAGTCCGATATTCGAACTCACATAACTCGAGTAAACATATTGATAACCAATCAAGGACTAAAAGCAAGGAGATCGTAATACAGACTTCCTCATCTACAGCTCGGGGATGACAAAACATCCAATAACATCACACTGCAGAAAATACTCTGATATCTATCAACAGTTCGAATACACGCGAACACTATTAGAGATCGCTTCCTCATCAACAATTTGGAGATATCAAAGCATCCTATGGCTTCGCACTATAGAAAATACTTCTCCACTTGTCAACAGATAGTATGTACGCGAGCTTCACAGGAGATCGTATCTTACCAACGATCTAAAGCTACAACTAAAGAATGTTAATAAGTCTGTTACAGATTAACAAGTACCAAGACGTTACAAAAGTCCACCATAGAGACTCGTCAAAACCTGAAATTGTAACGTTCCTCATCAATGTAACCAACGGTCATATTATAAGACCTATAAATAAGACTAGATAGCTACAGATTAATGAGGACTGCCCTGAGAACCTCTAAGAGGTCATTTCTACATCTCTCTCTCTCTCTTTATAATAGCTAGAAGTCTAAATATACCTCTCACTCTTTCTAAAATCCTCAGGAGAGGTCGTGGCTTTTAACCCATTCAAGGATTTTCCACGCTAAATCTAGTATTGCTGGTTTTCTGTTCATAACTAAACATACTAGATTTCGAAGGTATAAAGCGCTATCTTCGTGCAATACAAAAATTGGCTATTACATTTGGCGCCGTCTGTAAGAACGAAGATTACACTCAGCATTCTCCAATCCAGTTTTCACAAGATTTATCTTTGAAAGATGGTAAATCATGACAAATCACACCACGCCCTGCCTGACGCTGCTGAAGGACTGGCAGATTTGCGAGCGGCTGTGGTGACAGAAACTGAGCGACGGATGGAGAAACAGCTCGCCGGCATGTAGGATACTATCAGGGCACTACAAGCTCAAATAATGGCAAATCCGAGATAGCAGAACGCTCTGTCCACCGCCTCAAAAATATCAGTCCATGATCGCTTGGGGCATCAAGGTAGAAATGCCGCGCTTCCTCAGATTCAGTAAGAACCATCCCTGCCCTAGGAGTCACATCAATCTACCATTACCCGCTGGAGGGGTAATAGATTTACAGCCACAAGAGGAGCAAAACAGGGAAAAACCCTTAATTTTAGTCTCTGACCACATGGGAGAAGCAACAGGGGAGCACAATCCTACGAGAGGCCCAAAAACAAGACGAGCTGTCACGTCTCGACAACACCTCACTCCAGAACAGGTGGTCAAATGCATCAAAGAGCTCTTAGACGCTCAAATACTCAACGGGAGGAGCAACTATGCAATGTTGCAAAAGAGTTCGCTCGCACAGGAGTTGCTAGACGAAGAAGTACCAACCAGTTTTTGTACTCCGACGATTCAGAAATGCGAAGGGGGGGATCCTATGGAGTACCTCCAAGAATTTCAAGATTCTTTGGGACTATATTCCTCCTCTAGCCACATCCTCTGTCATCTATTCCCGGCCAGCTTGAATGGCGAGCCGCTACGATGGCTTCATGCACTGGATGAAGGCTCTATCCTCACCTTCGAGCAACTTCACGAACGGTTTGTCAAGAACTATTCGCATAATAAAGAGAAGGAGGAAAGTCTTTACACTTTGTTCAGTCTCAAGCAAGCGCCAGAGGAAAGGTTGGAGACATTTACCAGATAAAAATTTGGGCTAGCTCAAAAGCTCGATAACCTCGACAAAAAGATCACGATCTCTGCCTTCACCAATGCGTTACTCATAGATGGACGAGTCAAGGAACATCTGATCCTTAATAAGCCGCAAACGTTAGAGGATATGATGGAAAAGGTCAACTATTTCATTGACCTCGAAAGACTGGCGACTGAAAAACAAAAACCTCAGCGCATCGCTCTATCCACCAATGATCATACCGGAGGACGTACACGCAACAGTAGTAAAAATTATGGAGGCGATAAGAAACGTTTCAAGTCCTATGATGATCGAACATGCCAAGGACAAAAGAGACCAGTTTCGCTTATCACACTTGACAACTACCATTGCCAACATAAATCCGCTACTGCAAAAGGATGAGCACTTAAAAAATGCCAATACTCTTCAACCCATACTAGGAAAACCATGCTGCATTCACCATAAGATCCACCATCATGACACAGAACAATGTTTCATGTTGAAACTTCTCCTCTTAAGTATATTTTCGCATGGTCGGATGCTCAAATATATTGTGGACATAAAAAGTTACAAAGATGGCAGCTACAAAACTGAAATCACGGTCGTCCAGACTGACGAAGCAAATGAGAAAAACATCTGAACTTCATTAAGACTTAGACAGTCAGCCACTCTTACAGATCCAAACGCAGGCGCGTTGGACAATGCCATGATCTAACAATGGTAGATAAAAAAGCTCGTTTGTTGCCAGAATCTAGCAGCTGACGACCTGGGATTTCTTTCGAAGACTGTGATGTACGTCACGTCAACTTCTCATATCACGATGCTTTCATCATCATCTTAAAAATGAAGAACAAAGTTCTGCATGCAATGATGGTAGATACCGGCAGCAACGTCGAACTACTATTCTAGAGCACGATCGACCAAATGGGTTTATCGGACAGAGTCGAGCCAAGTGACATCAACGTCTCTGGATTCAACGGTTCCAAGGAAGAACGTGTTGGAAAAAGTACACTTCCCATCACGGCCAGACCAGTCACACTTGGATAGTTTTTTACGTTATCAATACAAAATCCTGTTACCTGGGCATCCTGGGACGACCATGGCTGCATAACATGAAAGCTATTCCCACCACATATCATCAAGCGCTGTGGTTCGACTGGAAAGGAAGAATCTACGAAATCAAAGGCAGCCAAAAATTAGCCTGAGCTTGCGATAATATAATTGATGCTAAGCCGGCTGCAGCAGCTCATCATAGCAATAACAACATTCAGTACCAGCAGAACATGAGCTGCCAAGCGCCAAACCAACAGAATATATTAAGATCGACGACACACAAAGAGGAACTCACATCGGGAACCTCTTGAGCATGGAGGAACGTTCAGGACTCATACAATTCCTTTTGGATAATCACGACGTTTTTGCGCAGATATTCCACGAAATGCCAGGGATCGATCCAGCCATGGCATGCCACAAGCTAGAGTTGAAAGAGAAGGCAGAACCGGTTAAGCAGAAGCAACGAACTCTAGCACCAAAAATGCGTGATGAAGTTAACAAAGAGATCGACAAATTGATTGAGGTTTGTTTTATCCGCAAAACTATTTACCCAGACTGGATCCCGAACATTGCCGCAATCCCAAAGAAAAATGGCAAGATCAGAATCTGCGTCGAATTCACGGATCTCAATCGACACACTTCAAAAGATAGCTTTCCATTTCCAATTATCGATAATTTGCTCAATTTAACAGTAGGACACGAACTCCTCTCTATGATGGATGTTGCATCAGGGTACAATCAGATACCACTTTTCCCTGAAGATCAAGACAAGACTGCATTCATCACCGAACAAGGCCTGCATTGCTATAATGTCATGCCTTTCGGCCTGAAAAATGTCGGCTCTACCTATCAGAGAATGATGACGTAAATGTTTAAAGAACAGCTCAGTAAAATAATAGAGGTTTACATCGACAACATGATTTGCAAGAGTCTCAAGAAAGAAGACCATCTGGCAGATTTTCGAACAATTTTTGCGATCTTGCGAGCTTACAAAATGTGTTTGAATCCTGACAAATGCCAGTTCGGAGTACAATCTGGGAAATTCTTAGGTCACCTCATTAGCAAACGAGGAATTGAAGCTGATCCATCACGTATACGAGCTCTCTTGGCTATGCCTTCTCCAAAGACAAAAAAGGATATTCAAAAACTAGTCGGGAAGATCGCAGCACTTAATAGATTTGTATCCAAATCATTCGGCAGATACTAACCTCTATTCGATCTGCCTAAGCAAGGCACATCGCGGGGAAAGTCAAAGAAGGATCTCAAGATCGATTGGACAGATAAATGCAAAGCCGCTTTCCTAAAACTCAAACAATATTTGGGTAAACCACCAGTTATGAGCACAGCAACAGATGGAAAAGAGCTAACAGTATACTTAGCCGTCACAGATACTTCTTTCAGCTCTGTCCACCTCCGACTCGATGAAAAGACTGAGAAACCAGTCTATTTTATCAGCAAGACTCTAACCCCTGCTGAAACACGATACACCAAGATCGAGAAGCTTCTTTTGGCCCTCGTTTATACGTCGCAGAAATTGAAATAGTATTTCTAGGCCCACACTGTTCAGTTATTAACAAACTATGCACTCCGTAAAATCTTATCTAAGCGCAAAAAATCTCGACGCATTCGGCAATGGCCAGTTACACTCGGAGAACACGACATACATTTTGGGCCACGCCACTCTAAGAGAGGTCAGGCTATAGCAAATTTTCTAGCTGACTTTCCAGTAGATGATCCTTATTGGGAAGAAGATGTTAATGAAAACAGAGATGAACCACTCAGAGTATAGCCTGAAGAAAAAGTCTGATTGGGTAACAAAGAAGGACTGGCGACTTTTGACAGACGGCTCCGTCGAACCAGCCGGATCAGGAGTAGGGATTGTTCTTATTACTCCTTCCAATGATCGGTTCGAAAAATCCATTCACCTCAATTTTGAAGTATCCAATAATGTAGCAGAATATGAGGCTCTAATTTATGGCTTGGATATGGCACTCACACTGGCGTAACAGAACTCTCTGTTACACCGATTCATTACTGATCGTCAATTATCACGTGGGTATCTTTCAAGCTAATGGGAAAATGATTGACTATGTTACTGGAGTGGTCGAACGAATGAACAAATTTCAAATAATTTCTATGGAACATTTACCAAGGGGTGAAAATTAACATTCAGATGCACTCGCTTACCTCGCCGGGGTCCATGGATCAGAAGCTCGCTATCTTAAAATTGACATCATTTCTAACCCCAGCATTAATGCCACCCTATCCAATGTCATTAATACTGGGGGCAACGAGGAGAGTGGAAGTGATTAGAGACAGCCTTTCATCAGATATATTGGACTGCACAAAAAATTCGATGGCCCACTCCCAGAGGATCCTACAGAACGGCGGAGATTAATCGACAATGCCCATAGATATATTATCCGGGATAACCTCCTCTACAAAATATCAGTCACTGGTCCATACCTCCTCTGCCTATCCGAAAAAGAAGCACAATAATTCTTGTACGATCTACAAGAAGGCACACGCGGGTCCCATGTCACAGGACAATCTCTTGCTAACAGAGCGTTAAGGCAAGGAATGTTCTGGCTAAGATAAAAGCTCAAGCAATTGAGTACGCACGCAAGTGTGACGCTTGTCAGCGTCACGGTCAAAAGATGCGAGCCCCAGCGTTCGAATTACACTCAAGCCAAGTCACCTGACCATTCAGGCAATGGGCTCTCGATCTCGTAGGAGAATTTCCTACAGCACCAGGAAAACAGAAGCATTTGTTGGTCGCTGCGGACTACTTCACTAAATGAATAGAGGCACTTCCTTTGTGCCGAACACGAGAAGAAAAAGTCATCAGATTCATTTGGGAGTACATTATCATTCAGTTCGGCAGACCGCATCTTATCAAAATCGATAATGGACCACAGTTCGTTGGCTCCAAAGTCGTCGGAAACGGACAAGCTGAAATTACTAATAGAACGATTGTGGATGGACTCAAAAAATGTTTAGATGACAAAAAAGGGAATTGGGTGACCGAGTTAAAACACGTAGTTTGGGCATATCGAACAACTCCAAGGACAACAACAGGTTGTACTCCATTCTTACTGGCCTACAGGACGGAAGCCATAATACCCACTAAGTATCATCACCCAATACACGATCAGGAGATGACAGATGAAGAAAATGAATTTCAGATCGCATGCAACCTGAATATGATCAAAGAAATACGCGAAAGAGCCATTGTCAATCTGGGAAGATATCAGCTAGCTTTATCACGGTCTTATAACAGGCGCGTTCGATATCGAGAATTCAAAATCAAGGACCTCGTTCTCAGGGAAATCCCCCAATATCGTAAAGCGCCTAATGCGAGGAAGTTAGTAGATAATTGGGAAGGTCCTTTCATCATAACTGGCGCGAGCGGTTTAGGATCTTGTGACCTTAGTACACATGATGGAGTAACTGTACCTA
Organism: Kingdonia uniflora; assembly: GCA_014058105.1. Lineage (NCBI taxonomy): Eukaryota > Viridiplantae > Streptophyta > Magnoliopsida > Ranunculales > Circaeasteraceae > Kingdonia > Kingdonia uniflora. Next base: position 205,297 of record JACGCM010001138.1, read on the forward strand.
ATCCATGAAAAACCCACTGACTAAAGCTGTATCAAAATTAAACATGTTGTAACTTCAGATTTCACTCAATAAAACAAATTTTCATCATCATGCTGCAAATCTATTTCAACATCGTACTCATCTTCATATGGATCGTTCAAATTAACCTAATATAACACTATCTGCTTCATAGCTCTCTAAATATATGCACGCTCTCTGAGGATCACTTATTGAGTCAATCAATTCGATCTGGCTGAGAAGTCATTTAGCTATGCAATATTCAATACATGTTCCATCACAGTCGCTTTGCTCGACCTATAACCGAGATTTGCTTCATAGCTCTTCAAATACATGCACGCTCTCTGAGGATCGCTTATTAAGTCAATCAATTCGATCTGGTTGAGACACCATTCAGCTATGCAATATTTAATACACGTCCCATCACGGTGGCTCAGCTTGACTTATAATCGGGATCTGCTTAATAGTTCTTCAAATATATACACGCTCTCCGAGGATCATTTATTGAGTCAATCAATTCGATCTGGCTGAGACGCTATTCAGCTATGCAATATTCAATACACGTCCCATCACGGTCGCTCAGCTTGACTTATAAACGGGATCTGCTTCATAGCTCTTCAAATATATACGCGTTCTTCAAGGATCGTTTATTCAGTCATTCAATTCGATCTGGAAAAGACACCATTCAGCTATGCAATATTTAATGCCCCATCACGATCGTTCAGATCGACCCATAACTGGGATCTACATACACGCTACCCAGAGGGTTGCTTATTGAGACAATCAACTCGACTTGGCAATAATGTGACCTTCAAATATCTCATTACGGTCTTTATTGATTTGTTCAAATTGACTTATACAAGTTATACAGTTCAAACTGACTTACAATAGCACATCAGTAAATCTTTATATGATCATTCGTTGGATCACCAAATTCGATTATACATATAGATAATGACAACATTTGACATTTTTCTACAACAAAGTCATACTTACATTCTGTCTCATTACAAATGGAACTACTGCTCACACTTTGGGGATACAACATTTGAACTCTCCACAGTCCCAGATAAAAGTAAGATAGGGGAAGGACTAGTCGCATCCACTACAGTAGAAGGTGCATTCAACAATTCTATAACCCTCGGCATCAAATTATCTATATAGGATAACCATGTTAGCTGCAAGTCATATTCCATGACATATTCAGTTGCAGCAGCCAAGATCGACTCACACTCTGTTCAAAATTTCTCTACATCAGCATGCAGCATAGCTATAGCATGCAACGTAATGTTTTCTGCAGTCAACAACGTAGCTTCATAAAATTCAGTTTTCACCTTGTTTAGTTCGTCGACAAGCTCTTTACAATGAGCTTCTAGAGATTTTTTCACCTACAACAACGAGCCTCTATATTACCTCGCTATCTGCACACTGTGCTCCATCTCATGCTTCAGACAATCCAACTTGTTATCTACCTTCTTCGAATAATTGATCTCATTTTCAGCTGCGTCCATCATCCTCTGCGACTCGCTATACTTCGCATGAAGTTCCTCGAAAACTTCATTACCTTGAATGCACTCATTTACCAGAGCTTGCTTGTCCCGATCAAGAGCATCGATCCACAAATTACACTTATCGATGACCTCACAAAGCTCTCGATCTCTCTTGGAACATGCCTCCTCGTGAGTTTTGGCATGGTTGTTCTTCCTCTAACATGAATCTCGAGCCTCACGCAAATCCCAGTTTAGCTTTTTCAAGTGCTCACGCATATAAAGGATTTTAGAATCTTGCTTCCTTAAGAGATCCGTATTAGTTGTTATCACCGACTGATGATAAAGCAGATCATTCTTCTATTTTTCAATAGCACTTAGTAGATCTAGCACTTGTTGATTCGCAGCCATGGTCTCCGACTTTTTCTTCTTCAGAGAATCTTTCCACTGTTCGGATTCGTTATTAGCAGTCAATATCTCAGCATCCTTACATGACAACTCTATAGTCACATAATCTAGCCAACTCTGCAGCTCTAATATCTCTGATTCCAGCTTTGAATTCAACAAAGTCTTTCTTTCAACCGCCAACAAACATTACGGCAACTTGGAAGATAATTTTTTATTTGACGCGGATAAGGAAGCCACGTTGTCATTCTCTTTGTACTCAACCTAGAAGAGCAGATCACAAGAGATAATATATATATCAACAGATATTTATTCCTACAAGATATATCATTCTACAACATGTGTTACAACATCAAGCTATGATACACGAAGGCAACGTATAACCAAATGCAACAGTCTAGATGGTTTGTGATCGCACCATACTACCACTAGCATTCACTTGCAAAGGTTCATTAAAGATTACAATCTCTTGCGGACAGGTCTTATGCCGTGTGTGAGGCAGCAGCACTTCGACCTCCTTCTCCCCAGAGTCTTCACCTCGTGATTTTAAGTTTGAAGCTCTCCCACCCTCATCCCTTTTTGCAAACCACATATTTTCAATCTTATCATTCTCTACTTCCACATCTTTACCACAGCTCGAGATATAATGTCTAAATTCATTTTCTACTCTCTCGAGCTCAGACCTATAAAATGCGATCATATCGGCCATCTGACGTTCGTGGTCCGTAGCGGTAGTACGTTTTCCCCGCTTTGGTGTAATTATCTTCTTCAAGCGTGATTGGGATACTTGCAGATGTTGTTGTGTATCTAGTAAACGCATCTCTAACAAGATCGCTCTCTTCTCGGACTTCTACAGTAGTCTAGCACACTCCACCTTTTCCACCTCCAGACATGCATTATAACCCTTGCATCGCTCCAGTTCTTTATAGGCATGCCACAGATCATTTTCTAATTGCGTGTGGATCTTTCTATCCTCCTTTTTTATATTGAAGAAAAGAATCCTCATTGCCCGTTGCCCCTACAAAAGTCAAGCTCATCAGGCAATGAACCTACACTACCTCATATGATGGATAATCCAGCCTGAGTTGAGCATTATTGTGCCTCTCTACTATGGTGATTGCGCGCTTCTTGCGCTAAGAATTTCACCCGAGCTGGGTCCAGCACTATGTCTCTCTCGGTCAATAGTTCTACGTAGGCCTCCTTCAAACCCCGCGTACTATCAACTTCGGCCTCAAAGTACAGCGTCAAAGACAATAATGACCTTTGACACTCTAACTTATCGTTCTCATCTACGAATCGGTTATCCTTAAGGGATTTTTAGAGTAAAATGAACCTATCGGTCTCTTTTCGCTAAACCTCATCCCTCTCAATTTTTATTTTCTTATATCTACATTGAAGTTTGAATAACTCCTTAAAGGTTTTATCAAAATTTGACTTATGAAGGCGTCTCTCATATTCAAGTTTATTATGTACCTGTTGAGTACGATTGATAGAATCCCTTGCTCGACTCAAGGCCTTCTCCCTCTTGATCACTTTCCTCCTCAAATGAACTACCTCCTACATACAAATCATACATTCACATCAAAATCACAATATATGAACAACAATCACATAAATTTCAAAACCTCGTCCAAAATAGTTCCACCACCAATACAAAGGACAAAGTTCGATTAAGTCTCAAGATCTATACTACAACTACATAATCAAGATTTAGATCCTGCTACCTCCTTGGTCAGATCATCATCTACTGGAGGAGCCAAGGTCTGCTCAGCCACTGCAGAAGCGTCACCCCCTAGAAGGACAATCTCGCCATACTTCTCTGCAAGAGCAAGGTTGACATGCGCTCTGCTCAAACCCCAGACATAGAAGGATTGAATCAGCTTATTGGGGGAAGCCACTGCAATATCAACAGCTTTCTTCGCCTCATCTTCAACCTCTTACTTTGTAGCGGCAGCTTCCTTCTCGAACTGCTCCCTCTGCAGCACCTTCTCTTTCTTAAACTGCTCCCTCTGTAGCATTTTCTCCTACTTGAACTGCTCTTGCAGAGCAGCTTTTTCTGCATCATGTTTTCAAGCAAGTTCAGCACGATTCGCAGCAGCTAACTTCAATACCTCCGCAGCCGACTTCCAAGAAACAGAAAGCTGCACCACAAATACAGCAAAACAATATTACAAGGTTGGATCATTATCTGTAAAAGATTTAATTAAATAACACATTGCATACCTGAGAGATGCTGGATCAAATTTGAGTATCTAGGCGGATGGGATCACGCGTAGCCAAGTCCAGCGCTACCTGCTCCACGGTTTCGAGGTTGACACCCTTCGAAGAAGCTCAGATATCTTTGTCAGATTATTTTTTCTGCTTCTTCAGAGGAGGAGCCATATTCACATCTGTAACCACCCCCTCAGTTCCCACTGGCGATAGCTGCACAGGCGTTGTTTGCTCAGAAGGCGACACTGACTTTTTCATTCTTGGTTGTCAAACTAAGGAGCTCGAAGTATCGACAGCACAGGCCGGAATCTCAATAACATCGGCATAAGCAGAGCCAGATCCAGCCATAGCTCGCTTTTGATGAGCTCGTTGCACTTTTTCAACTATAGAGTTAAGCCTCTTCTCTCTGCGAATTCCTAGTTCTCTAAGAACTTTGTTCAGTTCGCTCCCTTCTCGACTAACAATGTCGAACAAACTCGAAGTATCAGCAGCTCGCAATAAGTTAAGAGACAAACTACAGGCAGAATGAAGATACTTACTCTCATTAAAATTCTTATATATCAGCTCGAGCGCGGGTTGCCCAGGCACTTGCATGCAATTACCCCACACCATCACAAGATCGTCGCACCAGCGCCTCCCAGAAGACTCAAAATCAAAGAATTTTGACCTCGCCGAATCATAAAACAAGTATCCGCTCTTCCGATCTTTTATATACTTAAACTTATAATATTTTAAGACATCATCCGCACCAAATTGTCTTGCAATACCACCATCTCTCCACTTCAGATTAAGAACTTCACGCACCCTCATCATCTCAAAGATGTTACCATTCAATTGACCAAGGCAACTCATTAGTGCATTCATTACCCTTTTTTGGAAAAAGGTTAGGGGAATACTCAACCCATATGCGACCTGGTTCAAATTATAGAGAAATCCTTCCTCTACGACCTCGGATCCAGTTCCATTAAAATAAGCGATATCTATATCATCTCTTATATCCATATTTCTCTTCTAACAATCCAGAGAAGGCACCTGATAATGCTCTACATTACCACTCAGTCTCACTAGAGTTCTAAACCACAACCCTGCATTCATCACATAATCCCCCCATTCTCCGTCTAAACTCTTTTTATACTATAAAAATTTCTTGGCTACGTCTACATTCTCAGGATACTTAAAAAATTTCCCAGTTTCATCCCCAGAATGCAATCCTACACACCTGCCAGAAGATGCAGACGGATTTTCAGCAGTCACAGTACCAATTACCACAGAATCATCTATAGCCTAATCAGACGATGATGATTCCTCACTACTAGCAGAGACAATAAATTTACTACTGGGTTTTGGGTTTTTTCAGCGCATCTACCACACATAAAGGGAAAATCTATTCAGTGATTTTATTAATAAAATAGGCCTCCTCCCTCAACCGTACCCAACATATTAATAATCTGCCCAAATAGTTTACAAACACAACCTACCAATTTTTCAAGAAACTAATACAATAGAAGAAAATATGGAAACAGTGTCACTAACCTGTACTGGAAGAGCAGCAGTCGTCGACTCCAGGTACCGCTCGCACCTCAGACGGCAAAACTTTGTCCTTCTTAGTAAGATCACACAACACTGGAGGACTACGTTCAAAATTCAAAAAAATTCTCTCTCTAGATATGCTTCTGCTTCTGTCTGCAACTGATTGTGCTTTAAGAGAAGAGGGAAGAAAAGCGTTTATATTGCCCCTCGGTTTCTGAAATGATGACTCTCCAGGATACGTGTCCACGTCATCTTTCCTAACAGGCACGTCTTTTTGTTTGCCCTCATAATGGTTTTTGAGGTAACGTGTTCTGTTATCACGTCTGTCCATCACCTCCGTCATTATCACAGACTCACTGCCCAAGAAGATTTACGCAGATCTTACAGCGCGATTACTTCCAGCAACAACCTTCTACGGCTGCACGATCCTGCTATACTTTTTTATAGCATGGTTCTAGTTCAAAAAACCTAAGTACAGGTTTTAAAACTGTCACTTGCCACAATGTTGGCTTGACAAACGCAAAAAAATCAGTGGCAAATCTTGCTTCAATTCCATTTTATTCCAAAATTATCATAGATGCAGAAAGAAATTATGAGCCGACCTCAACACAAGCAACTCATTTTATTATGCTTAATCGTCCGACCTTACATACAATGACAGAACGGATAACTCTCTTCACCACACGGAATGGTTTCATATCAACAGCTCTCATAAGTTTATCCAGCGCATTCTTAAAGGCTCCGACCAAGTTCCATCGATGATAACAAGTATTCAAGTTTGCAACGGCATGGCCCTAAATAACTCATGGCACGAAAGAGATCACGACCTTGTCATCTCCACAGACATAACAACACTATTTCTCAATAAGGACACACATATATAAGAGCGACCTACGCAGTTCGGATATATCAACACTACAACCAACATATTTTTGACCTATGTCGTCAGTGACTAGTTCGATATTTGTTTAATGGTATCTTACAACAGTTCTAAAAGCAGCTTCAAGCACTTACAAGACAAGATAATGAATTTTGAATTTATTATTCAAGGAAAACAAGTTACAAGAATGAACACTTCAACCAATTCGGAGATAAAGATTACAAGTTCTACAGACATTTATCTCTTTTACAAAAAATAGCCTACGTTGTAGATGGTAGTGTAACACTTGAAAAGAAACAATGGAGGGCCCAGCAGAAAAACTCAAAGCTCAAGGATAGAAATTAGAATGAAGCAAAGGACAAAATTAATCCCACCACTCCTCCATAACCCCCACCTCCGCTTCCAACGAAGGACCTCCTCCACCGTTACAATACCCAATCTCTCGCAAGGTATCGACAGTACTTCTCAGATGACTTCCCCGCCTTCTCATTTTCTGCCAACACTGCATCTTCTGCAAGCATCCGCAGACAGGACCGACGGTGAGCAGCAAACAAAACCACATAATGGAATCACCACAGTTGATAAAAATCATCCTCCGCCTCCTATACTTCTTCCCATGTCCTCCCATGGAAAGTTGGAGGAATAGGGATTGGAGTTGGCAGCGAAAGGCTTTGGGTACCATAATAACGAGTTTGCAGACTCGCCATTTTTGTCTAAACTCTAACTTCATATGATTGGCATCGAGTTGTCACCATCACTACTACTCAACCCAACATACAAGATTGACAACGTTAACCAGGGTGAATAGTGATAGCAACTATTCACCATATTTTATACCAGTAACATTTAATACACTCCACAACTTCTAATAAGGTATTCATCACAAGTACAGGTCTCAGAAGGAATTTCTAGGAGACCCAAGAGTTGAAACTACTATTCTTCCAAGATAAAATGGGGGACATCAATACAACATTCAATTTAGACAACTTAACTTCTCAACCAACACCACTCGCAACGCACGTTTCTCCTGCTATTGCCTGAGAGGGGGTAGTTCTAAGGGCTTATTTCTAATCCCCGTACTGAGTCTTATATTCGAACTCAGATAACTTGAGTAAACATACTGATAACCAATCAAGGACTAAAAGCAAGGAGATCGTAAAATAGACTTCCTCATCTACAGTGTAGGGATGACAAATCATCCAATAACATCGCACAGCAGAAAATACTCATATATCTATCAACAGTTTGAATACACGCGAATACTATTAGAGATCACATCGTCATCAACAGTTCGGAGATATCAAAGAATCCTGTGACTTCGCACTACAGAAGATACTCTTCCACTTGTCCACAGATTGTATGTACGCGAGAATCACAAGAGATCATATCTTACTAACGATCTGAAGCTACAACTAAAGAACGTTAATAGATCTATTACAGATCAACAAGTATCAAGACGTTACAAAAGTCTACCATGAAGACTCATCAAAACCTGATATTGTAACGTTCCTTATCAATGTAACCAACGGTCATATTATAAGACCTATAAATAAGGCTATATAGTTACAGATTAATGGGGACTGCTCTGAGAACTTTTTAGAGATCATTTCTACATCTCTCTCTCTTTGCAATAGCTAGCTGTCCAAATATATTTCTCTCTCTCTTTCTAAAATCCTCAGAAGAGGTCGTGGCTTTTAACCCATTCAAGGCTTTTCTACGCTAAATCTAGTGTTGTTGGTTTCCTGTTCATAACTAAACATACTAGATTTTGAAGGTGTAAAGCGCTATCTTTGTACAATACGAAAATAGGCTATTATAACTACTATTTAGGAAACTGGTCAAATCAAAGCAGTTTTCAAGGGGCACTCAGACTACTTTCATTGTGTTGTTGCGCGAAACTCAAGAAATCAGGAAAGTTTTCTATTTTATCTTATTTTCCAGTTTCTTCTAGCAACGGCCTTTTGTCCGTTGGCTCTTAGTTTCTGGTCCCTGAAACATTACTCATGATAAAAAGTATAAAAGCTAACTTTGTCGCTGGAAGTAATTCTTTGATATAATAAGAAGGGTTCCGAGGAATTATTTTTATGTTATACACTTGGAGCTACGTACATATTAAGCTTTTAGGTGTGAAGAGTTCGCGCCGTAGTCTTATTTGGGGTGAAACAGACTACGTACATATAGGAAAGATATAAAGTTAGTATCAAATTTATTGCGTAGAAACACTCTTTTATGGAAAGAACCATATGGATTACCGACATGAAAACTTTCACTTGTTTGTAAATGTTCAAGTAACATAGGATGGAACTATTCCAAATGTTGGCTAGACAGTCTAGTGTCTTAGTTTGTCAAGTATTTCTTGCATGTGATATACCAATTTTTTGTTTTCTCCAACTTCCAGACATGTTGAGCTCTACATACCCATTTTGGCAGCTGTGACACTACCTAGAAAATGGAAAGATGTGGAACTCTATTTTGCTAGTTATGTCAAAAAAGTATTGTATAAGCTATGAAAATTCAAAAGATTTATAATTTTTTTCCCCATGTTTACCGAGTTAATGTGAAGTTGATAGATTACTATCCTGTCACATTATTTATTGACACATTTTAGTCTTGTCTTTTTTCAAACCTCATTATAGAAACAAAGTATTATTAACTAGAAAGACTCTATAAGTTGGAAGTATTGTATCCAAGTACGTCTAATTTGGAGTATCTAGCTGACACTAAAGAAGTTTAGATTTACCCTTGTAGCTGACACTAAGGATGTTTAATTTGTATGTTTTGACAGGTTCACAAATTGATCCAGATTAGTAGAAACACACAATGGCACTCAAAGGTTGTAAGGATTCTAGCAGTGAAACATTTGAGACCCTTCTTTATGGTTGCTTTTATAGTTTTTTTTGTGCATTGGTTAAGTTTACCATTAATTTAGCTTTGTAATTCAAATAATGAAATGATTAAGTTCAAACACATTGTATTGAATGAAAGTAATATAATTTTTGTAAAATATGGTAGTAGTCTTGTGGAGAGGAGGACAAGGCAGTGAATTAACAATATTTAATTTTTAATTATTTTTTTGCATTTTTTGAGGTATTGACGTCATTTTAAAAATGTCATTATTGATATATGAAAACGCTATCACGTCACTTCAAATATGGCGTTAAAAGATTTCAACTGCGTTATTTTTTAATGACATTATTTAGTGACGTCAATAGAATACATTAGCCAGCCGGCTACCGGAATTTGTATCAATAACATCATTTTTTGAAACCCCTTATACATCACTTAATTAATGACGTTAGTGCCTATCTTTCCTCATCACTTATTTAATAACGTTGTTAGTCCCTACCTTTCAACATCATCACCTTCGACGTCATTTGTACAAATGACGTTAAATCCCTTTTACGACAATTTTTTAATGGCGTAAAAACCAGTATTTATTGCCGTGGCACCCAAGCTAGTTTGCACACATGGGTCGCACATGCGCGTGTGGCCCACCAACTCTCACACACATCACAGCAAGTTAACTGTTTGACTCAATTATATAGTAAAGTTGAGCTTCCCTCATATCCAATGTGGGACTAAACACTTAGTTTTACCATTTAAACTAAAAATAAAGCCAAAACATCCTTTCTATTTTCTAGCACTTCAATAAGTGGATCTAGACCAAATATTACCTCCTTCACTCCATTTCCCTTAATACTTGCTGAATATTTTGCCAATTTTGCAGTTTTTCTTTTCTTGCAGGGGAACTATTTTCAACGAACAGCATAGAGAGCTAAAGCCTAGACATCTTTGACATCTTCTGGGACACTAGCACAAATTGCAATGTCACGTCCTGGTTGTCTTGACAAATGAGATTAAACATGTGTTATACCCCAGGATAATTTTAATTACAATATTTGCAAATACAACATCTCTTTAAATCCTCCGCATAGTCCCAAAATGGATTTTTTCGTCTTACCATTCTACATTCACCTCAATTAGGCGAGAAGAGATATAGGGTGCAATGTAAGTAACATGCACACCTTAGGAGGGAGAAAGTGAGAAGTTCGTCGACATCGACGACGTCAGGGGATTGGAAACGGGGCAAATAATGTTTCTGGGCATGTATAATAATGTTAAATTTGAGCGAAGTAAAAATTTGCTCAGTGAGGTTCGAGAAAGTACAAATTTGAAAAAATGGGATTTGTAATGTAGAGAAAGAATTGCACTGCTGCAGCATTTATGTGAAAGCATAAAGAGCTTTAATAGCCGACGAATGATTTTACAATGGCTTGGGTCTTTGTGCATGTTAGTATCTTCATTTACGTCATGTTTTTGCAGCTCTTGGGGTAATGCGGGATATGTGTACAAAGTTGGATTGAAAGAACTACTGGTATGTAAAGGCCACCAAAAACGACATACCATGATGTCCACCATCAAACCATACGCATAGTGTAAGCTTCAAAATTTTGACAATACATCCAAACATTTAAATAACATGTAAATTTAAAAAATCCAAAACTAATACATACATTTGGAGAAATAATTTGCAAACCAAATAAATCAATTTAAGAGTAAATTGCACTTACAATTGAGTTAAACAGAAACTCTCACTGTAAAGATCAAACATAAGTGACCATGATTCGATATTACCCGTTGGCCCCTGATCGTGAATCACATGGTCTTTATGGCTCATATGTTTGTCATACTCACAACTACAAGATCAGAGAATTTATGATCAATCTCAATTCCAATGGTCTTAAATCCGTGACAGTAACTCAGAAATCATAACGAGAAGATCAACAGTATTACAATTACTGACAGTACGTAGTTGAAACCCATCAATTGCATAAGTATAATGAAGAAACCCTAGAAATCTTGGAATCTTTAAGAAAAACTTAGTAAAGATAAAGAGAGAAAATAAACCCTTTATTAGAGATAAAAATTCTAAAGGTAGAGATTGAGAAGTTGTAAGCTGATGATAATTAAGAATATAAATCAGGCTCTTTGTCGATTAAATTACGATTTCTAGGATCAAGAAAATCGTTCGGCAAAAAAAGAGAGAAGATAGCAAAATATGTGAGAGGGGATGCGAAAATAAAAATAGGGTAAGCACGCGAAAAGACGACAAAGCACACAAAAAAATGAAGGCTTTATAGTCGCATATTAGCTGCAAAGCATGAAGTCATTTTCTCAAGTAGTTTTTTAGCTTTTTTGTTGTAGTGATAAGTGTCGTGGAGAGCAAGAATGCATGGTTCACATACTAGCTGAAAGTAGTGACTATAATCATCTATCCCATTAGCAGTGCAATAATCATCAGAAGTGTGGGAGGTAAACTCACGTAAAAAGATGATAAAACACACAAAAAAATGAAGGCTTTATAGTCGTGCATTAGCTACATAACATGAAGTTGTTTTCTCAAGTAGTTTTTTAGCCTTTTTGTTATAGTGTTAATTGCTATTCTTTATTCAAAGGGATACAGATAAAAGAATTGGAACTTTGAAGTTTTCTAAGTTGTTGTTCACACTTTTAAATTTCTTGTCTTAAATTATCAATTTCTTTTATGTTCCATTCTCTGAGTTGGGATTTAAGTAAGTTCAATTTTTTAGCAAGTGCATATGGAGGGGATCCATGAATAATCTTTGTCCAAGTTGAAGCAATGATTTCTTTACATTTAGGAAAGTCACTCCATATAGAATTAAAATAAAAGGGCTTAGGGGCATTTTTAAGTTATGGAGTAATATATAAGGTAATGATGCTATGATCGAAGAAACTAATAGGACGATTAGTAACAAGTGCATCAGGGAACAAATCAACCCATTTATCATTGCAAAATGCCCTATCAATGTGTTGTCTAATAGTTTTAGTACCAAGTCTATTATTACACCAAGTGAAAGGAACCCCCTGAAGCCCAAGATTAACAATTTTAGTAGAGTTAAAAAATTCGTGAAAAGATAGTCTAGATTTTGGAATGTTAGAGTTTCCCTCTTTAATTTCTAGCCATAAACAATCTCTTTAAAATCTCCTATTAAGGTCCCAAGGTTCTTGAACAATTTTATTCATGTATGTCAATACATTCCAGAGAAAAGACTTATTGCCATTTTTTGCTATACCATGTACAAAAGAAAGAAGCCAAGGATTACGACGAGGTTCAGAATCAATAAGTGTATAAATAAAAAAGTGGCAGCTACTAAGAATAGAGATGCCAACATAATCAAGTTAGAGAAGACATAAACCATGTTTTTTCCCTTGAGAGGAAAAATTAAGGATTCAGAGAAACCAAGAGAGTTAAATTGATTGGGTGTTATAGCAGAACATTTGGTTTCCATAAGAAAAAGAATATCAGGATGAAATTTCCTGATATGGGATTTAAGCGCGCGAATTGTTGGGGGTCCTACGACAATTCCACGCAATGATTCCCATTGATTTAGAGGCAGATATGGCTCTGTCACCGCCGTGAAGAAAGAAAAATAACCATGTCCCCAAAGATGTAAGAGAAGTAGGGCTGCAACTTTTTTCCAAACTTCCAAAAAAAATTTAAATATGATTTTTCCAATTTTCAAACCCTATTTTATGTTTTTGATTTTTGATTTTAACTTAAAAATATCATATTGGAATTGGATAAGTGTTTGTCATTCCAATTTTCTAAAATTTCTGATCTAATTTTTCTAAAAAACTAATTATTCGATTATTCCGAATAACATCCGATCCTATTATTCTGAATAGCATTTTATCTGATTTAATATGAGCTTCCCTACTTTGAACTTGAGAGAGTTGAGACTAAAACTTCAAACAAAACATAGTTCATCTAGGTATGCCTCCATTCATCTAGGTCTGCCTCTATTTCTTTTCCTTCTCTATAAGGGCTCTCTCTTCTCCACTAGTAAAACCTCACTCCCATTTTCCCTTAAAGGCAAGAATCTCTCTATTTCTCTCTCTAGAAGTCTTAAAGACATGATAGGGGTGAGACATGGTCAAGTCGTGTTCAGTTAGTTTTATGGGGTAGGACTTTTGTGTTTAAGTAGTAGTGGGTGGTTTTTTGTACTCTCTCCTCACCTATCTCTAAAGAGGTTGTTATAGATATTTGGTGATATTTTTTGTCTTAAAGGAAATTACATAAGCTTGTGAAATGACATTTTATTTTGTGAACTTCATAATTTGGACAATATTTATTTGACTTGTTTACCAAAGTTTCTATGATGGTATCATTTATTATCGTTTCTCTAACAATTTCCTGCCAAACACAAAATTTTCGATTTTCCAAATCCTTATCCGATTTTATCAAGATATATAAATTTCTAAATGTCTTCAGAAATTTTTAGAATTTTGAATTTTCCAAAATTTTTGAAATTCTGAATTTTCCAATTGATTCGTATCCATTTTTCGTTTTTTCGAAGAAAAAAAATCGAATTGGATAGGAACGAATTTAACATTTCCGAAAAAATTGGAAAAAATTTCGACCGCCATTTATGATCCGATCTGAAAACATGCATGATAAGAAGAGGCTGCAAATAGTTAGTAAACCAGTAAAGGAATCCCACCCAATGTAAAACATAAAACAAAAATCGCCCAAGTTCATGTAATTGAAAAAAACATGCGTAGAATGCTTGAAGGAAAAAGAAGGTGGAGTATGTACCTTAATAAATTCTGACTCCTCGTCCCAGCCACACTTAATACCTTTGCTAAGAGTATTAGAGCAATCGGCATGCAAATTGTTTGATTTTGCTCCACCAGCATCTTCTTCCATATTAATTGAATGATTGTTGTAAGCCAGAGAAAGAGAAAGACCTTGTTCTCTGGAAATGGAAGGTAAATTGGGAGAGTTTAAATTAGGGATCTAGTTACGAAAGAGGGAGAATTAAGGGTCCCCCTAAGGTATAACTTGTACATTAGTAACTAAAATTGATTTGAAACAGAAATACTCCCAGCTCCAGATTCTCTATTCGTAGATTGGGATAAGGAGGTCTGCGGATGAGCAGCTTCCACTTTATATCAATCAATAGCTTCCATCGGGTTACTGGGCCTCCATGAGTTAATCGTTGAAGTCTGGGCCTGATCTTGATAATAAAGGGATTGTGGAGATATGCGGTTTTCCTGACTCTCCAAAGAAGGCCCACCTAGATATACCCCCATTTAGACTTAAACAATTTGCTCTACATATGGATCTCTCACCGGAACATACATATTTGCTTGCAACCTCCCGCTAGTACCTCCTGAAGAAGATTCGCCCACTTTAAAACCCAAATTGTGATATCGATCCATAATTGTATTACATTCTTGCATATATAATTATCTTTCAATTTAACCTCTAAATAGCATTTATTTTCTTGATAGTGCTGCCTCTTAAATATGTAGAATATTTAAGGTATTCATGACCCAGACGATCGACATATGAGTTCTTGGATAATGGACACCAAAGATTAGCATGACCCAAATGACCACAATTCAAGAAAAAGTTAACTAGACCTTCATATTTAAGTTTAGCTGTAAAGGTACGTTATCTCAAATCTCGTAACGGAAGTGAAATAACCTAATTTCAGGATTCGGACTTAGCCTTTACACCAGATGTATTTAGGATGCTCAAGAACAGCAAGAAATAGCTACCAAAATAATTTAGCGTGGAAAACATTTGTATAGGTTAAAAACCACGACCTCTCTTAAGGATTTTAAAAAAGAGAAGATGATATTATGGAGGGTGCTAGTTTATTACAATGACCATTCTGAGTGTGTGGAATGTTAGAGTGAAGATTCTTTTGTTTCCCATCTTGAATTCTTTGGTCCTATTTATAGGTCTTATAATTTAACCGTTTGATGACCATTAAGATTCTTAATGATGGACGTTACAAAATATATGCTTGATTATTCTATGACCAGATTGCATAACGTTTTGATCCTTGTTACTGCATAACGGCTTCACGGATGACTGTACATTTGCTTAACTCAAAGAATAAGAATAAAGTATTATGTTTTACTATTTATGTGCGCATATTGTGGATGACAGCTGTAGGATTTTAACAACTATTTGGATATCTTTGAATTTTGAATATTAAACTATTTTAGGAATGTTGTACGATCTTGGTAGAGTATAATAGTAAGGTGATTGGTCATTTGTACTATGTTGAGGAAGAGGTACAGAATTTTTAATAACAGACAATAGAGACAAACATGATGGCAATAAACGTTATCGCAAAAGTCATGATAAAGCTATTACCCAAAAAGACGTGCCTGTAAAGACAGTAGGGATGGCTGATGTATGTCAGAAGGAGTTGTCATTTCAAAAATCGAGGAACAGTATAAAAACTCGTATCTCTCTCTCATAAATTATCAGCAGTTATGGAGATAGGGAAAGGGTGTACAAATCATATCTCCAAAGAGAGCAAACGTTTGAGTTCTGAGTTTGGTCTGAGAGAAAAAAGTTCATTGGGTGAGATAAAACCTGTAAAAAAGTGATAGGAACGGTCAATCACGGTAAGACGTCTGGGTAAAGCAGAGGATTGTTGCTCTTCAAGTACAAGTTGGTGATAAGTATCTTTTTTTGATTTTTTTTCTAGTAATTTGTATGGTAGTGTCTGTGTATCCTTCTAGATTGAGGGATTCATAAGTTTTATAATAAAGGGTTTTTAAGATCTCTGGATAATTGATGAGAGAACTTTAAAGTGAATCTTTAATATATGAATAGACTGTAGAGAGAGATAATGTTTGTTTAGAGAAGAAGATGAAAACTTGAAATAATTGCATTTTATTTTTAAAAAATTGTAAAGTAATCGTATAGACTGGGTAGAAATATGAGTAGGGCTATTTTGACTATATTTGTTGTTTAATATGTAAAGTAGAGATAATGATAAAATATTTTGTATATCAATAGGTCCAGTATGTGTTCCAAACCTAGTATTCCCATGAGTGAATTTGCAGTATTTTCAAGTTCAGAGGAAATATCCTCATCGGGGAGGGAGGATGAGTGTAGTGTCAGGGAAGAGACTATAAATAGTATAGAGGTGACTATAGAAGTTGGTCAAACTAGTAACATAGAAAAGGTGATAGATAAAAGGGATACCAAAGAGAAAGATAGATTGTTTGTTATATACCTGGAGAGAGTTGACGTAGGAAAGGAATTTTTGAAATACAAAATGAAATTGCAGGGAGAATGGGGAAGTTATCTATTGGACCATGGTCGCTGGTTTAGGGCCTATGTCCCAGGAATAGGGGAGGAAGCGGTACACTACCAAGTTCCTTGTTTGGAGAAGTGGAAAAATGAGAGAGGGATTAGTCAGGATGTTAATCTCTCGTATTATAATGGCCTTGGGCTATCAGGCCCGAGTGATGGGTTTTTATTTTATTTAAATCAGGTCGTGTATGGCCTTAAGATTCCTCTGACCTTCTTTCAAAAAGGGGTCATAAATGTATTACAGTGTGCCCTGCCCAGCTGAATGGGAATGCATATGAGATGATAAGGGTATGTTAGGCACTGAATGAGAAATAGAGAAAGGAAGGGACTGCCAAGCAGTTCGAACCCAATAATGTGCTGAAATTTTATAAATAAAAATATGTCAAAGGTCGAAGTAGTGGTTAAATGTATAGTGATTCATCGAGGCCAAAATTTTGTGATTTTGAACCTTCAGGTAGACCATAAAACGATCACCTTGTATGGGTAGGGGGCAACTGTATGTAGGTTCCAGATTAACCAGTGTTTGTTCTAAACCATAAATATTAAAACCCGAGTAAGTAACGTTGATCAATCTTAGACTAACAAATATCCTGTCTTCGAACTGTTAATTAATGTTATGCTCCCTTTTTGTCAAAACCAAATACTTCATCGGTGCCTGACACGACTTACCTATTCGACTGCGTTGCTCGAGATTAAGACAAGTTAAAGAAGGTACTTGGTGAGTTGGGTATTCGTCAGGATAAGAGGGTAGATTCTATAGTACCCGAAGATCAACGAGCTCGCAAGAAACGAGCTATGGCTGAAGAGAAGCTCATTTTATTGTGGATGACGTTCCTAGTATTCCACCTCCTAACCCTAAAAATATGAAACGGACTACACGGAGGCTGAGAAAGTTAGCCCTGTAGAGTACGTCTACTACTGTGGTGGTGACCACGGAACAAGAGATCATAAAACCTATTTCTAGATATGTAGAGGAGAGATAGGAAGTGATTATGGTTACTCATGCAGAGGTTGAGAAAAATGTGCTGAAGAGGAAATGGCATAAGGACGAGGGTAACTATCGTACTAATCCTTATGTTGTGGCCAAGATAAGGGAGCTAAAGCATAAGACCTGCCTGATGGTGGGGACCGATCCGAAGTAGCTCGATGATGAGTATCAAGAACATACTTTTACGGTATGTGCTTGAATTTTTTATTATCTTATATTCGAACAAATAGTTGTTGTTCTGAACTTTTTTTGTATTTTGCTATTATATTGGCAGCTTTTCGTGCTGATAAAGAGGGCAACGAAGTGTCTTGATAAGAGGAACCAGGAGTTTGTGGATCTTACTCTGAAGTTTGATTCCCAATCAGCTCGTATGAAGGAGCTCAGAGCTGAGCTTGAGTTAGAGAAAGATAAGAGAGCTGAAGATGATAAAGCGACTATAAAGTTCTCAGAAAAATATAGAGTTCTGGCAGAGCATGATGACGTCATGTCAGAATCAGTCAAGGCACTTAAAGGGGAAAGAGATCACTTTTTCCAATCTTACTATAATTTTGGATTGACTCAAGCTGTCATGCAGCTAGGCCGTACTGGTAGATAAGATGAAATAGTCCTTCCTTTAGAGGTGGCAGACGAAGTGATGGCTGATGTTATTGTTTCTCATGAGAAATTGTTGGACCTTCCACCATAAAGTACCAAGCAAGTCCGATGCTGAGAAAACATTGGATCCTCTGTCAAAACATACTGATCCAGTTCATCCTATTGGGAAAATGTTGGAGCCTCTATCTGAGGTAAAAATTGGCAAGAATCTCTAAATGTTCTGTGGTATTCTGTTTTTTAACTTTATACAGTTCGCTTAATGTGATTATACTCTATATTATTTTAAACTGCTTAAGTTTGATTGATGTTTTGAAATATGCTCTTCTTGAATTTCTGCATGATAACAAGATATTTAAAATCTGTATAGGAGATAGAGCGATTGCGAAATACTAATTCTGAACTGAAGAGAATGTTGAGTAGATGGAGGGATTATGTGGCTCATATTCAACAGGTACTTAATAAAACTTAATATGAGATAATACAATTTAAATTCAATTCTGAGAAAATATTTAAGAGTTATATGACCTCCAGTGTAGATATGATAAGATAAAAATAGAAAGGGATGAGGTGTTAAGAAAGGAAGAGGAAAGAGGGATATTAGTTCAAAACCAAAAGAATTGACATATTTTAATGACCCGAGTGATAGCTCTGACATTGTTTTTCGAGGTTAAAGTAGTTAGTGAACGGGGTTTAAAAGAAGCTTATGTAGAACTTTTGAAGCAAAGAGGTGTAGTACCTGACCCAGCTCGAGTTATGTTTTTAGCTCAAGAAGCACGTAATCGTCATAGTGTAGAGGCAAGAAAATATTCAGCTTGAGCTGGTGTGTCTGTTATATGGGGCAATGTAGAGCCTTTATTTGATGTGTATGGCTTTATGTAGGATCAGAGGGCCATGAGAATTGTATTTTCCAGGATAAGAAAAAAGCAAATAGAAATTCAACGGCAATTAGAGGGTGAGTTAAAGGAGTTGTAAGATGTAATATCACAATATGTTAAGCAAAGAATGTCTTTAGCGATGCGATTGTCAAAAGAAGAGATTGTTCGAATGAAGGTGGAAGCTGATGTGAGGGCGTTAGGTGTGCATTGTAAAAAGAAATGCGCAGGCAGCTGGACAAGACGCATATGCAATTGAATGAGTATTTGTATCCGTCGCGAGCAAAAGTCGCAGCTCAAACATAGCATGAGCGTCATATAGAAAGTACCATTGATTTTTATGGGGGAGAACTGGCGAGGGGAGAGAACAAATTTAGGAAGTTTGAAATGGAATGTGGGAAGGATTTTAATGTTGAGAGTGCCAAGGCTAAAACTATGTGGTTTACCAAAGTAGAAGAGGAATTTGTTGGTGAAAAACCCATTCCTAGGTCGAAGGAATTGTTGTCAGAAGATGATGAGGCGGAGATCAAGAATCTGATACCCCAATCGCGGTGCAAATGGCATCAGCAGGAGGTGGTGACCTGTATAGCTCATATAGATGTTCAAGTAATGAATAGAAAGAGTCTAAGAGATAAAGGACAGTCCTTGCGTATCTCAAAGAAGTGAAAATAGGTTATTCTAGTTTTTATCAACTCTTCATATGCATTAGATCTTTGTATACTATTTTTGTTTGATGATAAATTAAATTTATTCTCGTGATGATGAACAGAATGATGTACTGATATTACTCAGATACCATGTTCCTGAATAAACTTGTTAACTGTAATATGTAATTTGTTTATTTAAGCGAATTATTATAAATATAAACTATTATGACAGGTGGAACTGGTTGCTATTCAGAGTCAATGTGACACGTTACGCATCCAAAATGAACAATTGAACACTAAACGAAATTTGTGTCAGGGGTACTTCAGAGTGCTATTTAATTAAAAGAAAAAATGAAGGTAAAGATTATAAAAGGGCAAAGTACAGTAATCCCTATGATTGAGAAACTGTGAGAAAAAGAGGCTAAACTAGCCATTGAACTGAGAAAGATAGAGGGATTAAAGAAGTGATAAGGAAAAAGAGTGTTGAATTTGTAGGTACCTCTAAACAAGCTAGCTAATAAGGAGCTAAATTAATATCCGCTCAAACTCAAGTTATAGAACAGTTGACAGTGTTAGAAGAGGAAGGAAATACTGTGAAAGACTTACAATTTAAAGTAAATATGCTTGAGATGGAGATATCTTATATGCGAGCTCGTGCTCGCAATTATGAAGTATTGTGGTTAGTTGTTAATGTGATGATAAAAAAGATGGAAGAGGTCCGCAATCAACAGAATGAAAACATAAACAAGGTTTGGAGCAATGTATATATGCTATAGCATACCATTCAATCGAGAGAGTTAAATATCTAAGAGTATAAAGCCAAGAACATGAAATTGTATGGTGCGAATACCAAGTTGGAGGCAGATTTGTTTAATGCTGTAATAAGTCTTGATAGCAGTAAGGTGAATAAAAATTATCGTGAGGCTGAAGTGGAAGGGGAAATGTCTTTGGTTTGTCATATGGATGAATTCATGATAGTGTTGGAAGCTCAGAATCCTGTGACGCTAAATAAAAAAGGAATAGTTGGGAAACGCTGTGAAAGTTTAGAAGGTATGCTGAAGGAAGCTCAAGGTAAACTTGGTGAGTTTATTCCTTTGAAAGGGGTAAAAATTGAGGTAGGTGATGTATACAAGAGAGATATGACAGTAGTTATTTCATTCTTTGTAGCAGAGTTCAATAGATTGGAAGCAAAAAGTAGAACTATGAATGATGGGTTAGTTGTAAAATGTGTGTAATACGAAATGAGGTTGGTTCGATCGGTGTACATAGATCCCATGGTGGCAAGAATTGGAGTTCTTAAATAGAGTATGATTAGGGAAGGAAAAAAATCGTTACTGGGAGAATGCCAGAGTTTATCCGTGCTCATTTGAATCGGTATGGAGAGAGTTCGAGGGGTGATGATGTAAATGATAGTTCGAGCGATAGTGACAGATTATGTGAAAGATATTAAGAGTATAATAGATATATAACTGCTAAAAAGTAGCGTGAATGATCTGTATCTATGTATACTGACCATTGTATGAACCAATTGTATTATTGTCATCTTGTTTGGCGTTTAGTCATATGATAAGAGGGTGGTTTGGCCGAAGTAACAAACAATATGTAATGTATAGAGGATCAGTTTGGCTGAAGCACTAAATGATCTGCAATATATAAAAGATCAATTTGGCTGAAGCAAAAAATGATCCGTAATGTATAGAGGATCAGTTTGGCTGAAGCAACAAATGATCTGTAATGTATAGAGGATCAGTTTGGCTGAAGTAACAAACGATCTATAATGTATAAAGGATCAGTTTGGCTGAAGCAGCAAATGATCTGTATTTAATAGAGGATCAGTTTGGCTGAAGCAACAAATGATTTGTAATGTATAGAGGATCAGTTTGGCTGAAGCAATAAACGATCAGTAATGTATAGAGGATCAGTTTGGCTGAAGCAACAAATGATTTGTAATCTCTATATAGAAGTATTTGTTTGATATATTAGAAAATTACTATAATGTAGGGCAATCAGACATAAGTATTTCATTATTGTAAGATTGACGAACAAAGGATATTAGATAGAGTACTATATGAAATAATAGAAAGTACTCAGATGTATGGGGATCAAACATAAGTATTTCATTGATGTAAGATCGACATACAAGATGATAGATTTATTTAGAAAAGTACACTATGATAGAGTATTATCTTCGATATGGCTTTAATCTCCTCATATTCCAAGGATTATTAACTCGTTCCCCATTTTCAGTGGCGAGATCATAAGAACCAAAGCCACTTTTTCTAATAATAATAAAAGGACCTTCCCAATTTTCGAACAATTTCCTAGCATTGACTTCTTTTCTGTGTTTGTGAACTTCCCTGAGGATGAGATCTTTGATTTCGAACTTTTTATGACGAACTTGTTTGTTATAAGATCAGGCTAAAGCTTGGTGGTATCTTCCCAAATTCATGATTGCTCTATCTCTGGTCTCTACGACCCAATTCATGTTACAAGTCAACTGGAATTTATTTTCTTCATATGTAATGGTATGGTCACACAACGGGTAATGATATTGAGTCAGGATGATTGCTTTTATACCATATGCCAGGAGAAACGACGTGCATCCAGTTGACACCCGAGGAGTTGCACGATATGCCCACAAAACATGTGGCAATTTTTGGACAAAATTACATTTTTTTCTCTGTCAAGCACTTTTTGATTCCATCCACAATAGTTCAATTAGTGATTTTTGCCTAACCATTTCCTTGTGGTTAATGGATTGGAAGGAGAGTCGATGATTTTGTTGGTTGGTGAATTCAATGACTCTAGGGCTAAGGAATTAAGGTCCATTGTCGATTATGATGAGATGGAGGCAACTAAACCGAATGATGATAGTTTCCCATATAAACTTGATGACTTCGTCTTCTCGTGTGGAACATAGAGGGATTGCTTCCTCCCATTTAGTAAAGTAATCCGTTGCTACTAGGAGATGCTTCCTTTTGCCTGGTGCAATGGGGAATTCTTCTACAAGGTCAAGGGCCCATGTTCTGAATAGCCAAACCACGTTGCTGGAATGGAGTTCCAAGGCTGGAGCTCGAATTTGGGGGCCATATCATTGGCAGGCATCACACTTACTTACAAGTTCAATGGCTTGAGCCTTCATTTAAGGCCAAAAGACTCCTTGGGTAAGAACATAATTGGTTGAAGATCGTCCTGCGGCGTGGAAACCACAAGTACCTTCGTGAAGTTTGTACAGGAAGTTGTGAGCTTCTTTGTTTGATAAGCACCCGAGATATAGTCCTGTGACCGAAATCTTGTAAAGGAGATCATTGTCCACGATGTTATTTTTTTTTTTTCAAAAGGTAAGATTGAATAAATGAAGAAGGATTACAATTGAGGGGAGGTTAAGCCAAACCCAAAAAAACCTAAAAAAAATTAAGCGAATCTAAAATACCATGCATTTGGTTCTTCAATCTTTATTATGAATTGAGGTCTTCCTTTGAAACTTTCCCATTTCCATCCATGGAGAGAAAAACCCTCTTAGAGGCTTAAGAGGCTGAAAAGTTTGCCACTTTCAGCAATGGAAAAACGAATCTTCTCAAAATGTAGTCTTCATTCTATTCATCTAGCTCTCTAAGGCCAAGGAACTTGGCTCTGATAAAGTTGGGTGATAGCTGATTGAGAGTGATTCTATTCATATAGTTTTCCCATTATTTTGGCTGCCCAAAATAAGGCTCCTATAATAGCTTCGCATTCAGAGAAGAAGAGCGTTTATTACCGATCCCTTGTGTGAGAATACCAAGTACATCCCCAGATGATTTCTCGCAACTGCCAACCGATTTAGCTTTCCCAGAAGAGCTAAACTGTTGCTCCACAGTTGAGTTTGACTTCCTGTAACCATGGAAGAGCCCAAGTGCAACTCTGAATTCGGGGCAGGGGTCTTGATCTTGTGGGAACTCCCAAAGTAGCTACAATGGAGAGCTCAAAACAAGTATTTGCCATGTTGTTACAAGGGAGGGCTGCTGCGTCTTTAATAGCTGCCAAGATCCTATGTTTTAGATCATTAGTGCTAAAGATTTTACCTTCAAAAATAGCATCGTTTCTCGCACAACAAAGGAGGTAGATGATGTTCTAAACTGCAGCTTTCCTGATATCATAGACATAGGAACTCAAGTGCTTACAAGACTCCAAAGTGGTCTGAAGCATTGTAAAACCAGCTCGGATACGGAATAGAGAGGCAATCCAATCCAAGATTGTATCGTTTAGCATTATAAAGTATGCATCATCTTTCAGTAGGATCTTTAGGGAATTTACCGTCAAACTTGCTATGAGGTCCGATATATGTGAGAAAAGGTCAACTCCAATCATCTTCATCCTCCTCAACGCCCCAGTATCAGCAGAATTTGAGCTTATGATGTTAATGTTGGAGGTGGATAGTATTTTAATATTGAGATATCGAGCTTTTGTGCCGAGGACTCC